>WBNM01039730.1:1591-11678 GCA_013399055.1 Ramphastos sulfuratus
TGGATGTTAGGAGGAAGTTGTTTGCAGTGAGGGTGGTGAGACACTGGCACAGGTTGCTCAGGGAGGTTGTGGCTGCTCCCTCCCTGGAGGTGTTCAAGGCCAGGTTGGAGGAGGTCTTGAGTGACCTGTGCTAGTGGGAGGTGTCCCTGCCTATGGCAGGGGGTTGGAACTGGGTGATCCTTGAGGTCCCTTCCAACCTTACCATTCTATGATCAGTATACACAAATTGAATCATTTCAAACAAATTAAGGATGTACTACCACATTTTCTGTAACTGCTAAGTTTAATGTTAATAAACCTTGTGTCTAATGTTGGTAAGCATCATGACAGAGTAAACAGAGGGAATTTTAAAGTCATTTTGACATCCTTATCTTCCATGAACATTTACAGAGAGTGAATCTACTCCTGATGTCTTCCCAGTCCTAACTCTGGATATCTAGGTAGGCTTCTCAGCTCCTAAAAGTCTGCAACTACATTGTTCTGTCCTTACAGGAGGATGAGATTTGGACTTCCAAAGACAGGTCTGCACATTATTCTTAATTGAACAAAACCAGCCCAATTCTGGACTGTACTTGAACCTTTCTTTACCAGATGGGGAGTGATTGTCAGATTGCTTCCCAGTTTTCCTTCTTAATAGGAAAAACTATATTTCTTTAACATGAGATACACATTACCTCTCTGAAAGTTGTTGAAAAGTAATGAATCATGTGCTTTGGGAGCAACACTTGTTAGAAAAATAAACACCTTCATCCCATTGCAGGAAGGAAAAGTCTGAATTCTTACTTTGAAGCCTAAACATGAAGGGCAATTTGATGTTCTTTCAATTAATGAGGCATGCTTCATTGATGGCTTTGATATAAGAAGGCTTATAAAACTGTCAGAAATTATTCAAAGAGTATTTTTGCAGCAAGACCAGGACCTAAACCACCCATTGGGTGTTAAGTTTAAGAGGCATTCCACACCTCGGTTATCAAAGGAACTAAATATAAATCTAGCATAAAGAGCTCTTAAAGTATGAGATAGTTGACTGCACTCCAAAATAAATCCATGAAAGAACATATATAAAAAATTCAAAAAACAATCCTATAATGCACAAATTAAATATAGGACTGATACACTGACAAGACACTTCCACCTTCAAGAAAATCCTTACTACATTTTTATATTTTGATATTTGAAAAAAACCTGTTTAGCAATAAGAGAATAATTAAATCAGGTTGAATTTCTATCTAATGAATTAATAATCTAATAGAAATTTCTTAATATTGTTCTCAGACTGCTTGAAATTTTTTGTAGTTAAAAGAAGGCAGAAGAGAGCTTGTGTCACCTATGGTTTCTGTCTTGACATTCAGAAATCTTACACAGTCTTGAGCAGTTCTTTGAGACTGAAATTACCACAAAAAAAAAAGCTCAATAAAACCACCTCTGCAACAGTCATGAATCAAGTAAGACAAATATTCAAATAAGTTGTACAATTGGTTTACTCCTCTTTCATTAGCTTGTGAACATGAATTAAGAAATAGGATAGACATTGGTATGCTGCAGTAATACAGAGGTGAGTTATATTTCCTGCAATATTATTTGATCTAATAATCAGGGACATCTTAGAAGCCATCTTTGCTTTGCTACTGGCTTATTCATACATCTATAAAATATGAGGCAGTGATTATAATTTTAAAAGGAATATAATCCTTTACTATATCTCAAATTGAATCATTTACTTATATTATTTGTCTCAAAGAATAGACTATTAAGACTGTTTAAAATTAATTGATTCATCTCTACATGTGTATACCTGAAATAATATCAGCTCTTGATTTAGATCATTAGATAATTTCTGATTCTAGACATCAGCAAGTAACACAGAAGAAGCCTTCAGAAACAGTTAGTGAGATGTGAAACCATTGCATGCTGTGGATGTTTTTTAATAAACATTAATAAATATTCATATTTGTAAATATAATTACTGAAGATACAGAGATGGCAGAGTTGCTGAATGCCTTCTTTGCCTCAGTCTTTACTCCTAAGACCAGGTCTCAGGAACCTCAGTCTCTGGAAATAAGGGAGCAGAACTGGAGAGGGCACTCCACTACTCTGTCAAGGCTGGGTTAGAGATTACTTGTACCAACTGAAAACACACAAATCCATGGGCCCTGATACGGTGCATCCAGATGTGCTGAGAGAACTGGCTGATATTGTTGCTGAGCCTCTCTCCACCATTTTTGCAAAGTCATGGAGAACAGGAGCGGTGCCTGACAACTGGCAGAAAGCCAATGGCACTCTGGTCTCCAAAAAAGGCAAGAAGGAAGACCCAGGCAACTACAGACCAGTCAGCCTCACCTCCATCCCTGGAAAGGTGATGGAGCAGCTCATTCTGGAGGCCATCTCTAAACACATGCAAGAAAAAGTCAGCAGGAGTAACAAACATGGATTTACCAGGGGAGATCTTGCTCAACTAATCTGACAGCCTTCTATGATACCATGACCAGATAGGTAGATGAAGGAAGAGCTGTGGATGTCATATACCTTGACTTCAGCAATGCTTTTGATACTGCCTCCCGTAACATCCTCATAGGTAAGCTCAGGAGATGTGACATAGATGATTGGTCTGCAAGATGGATCAAAAATTGGCTCTACAACAGAGTTCAGAGTGTTGTCATCAGTGGCACAGAATGAAGTTGGAGGTCTGTAGCCAGTAGTGTGCCCAAGGGATCAGTACTGGGTCCAGTTTTACTCAATATCTTTACCAACAATCTGGATGATGGCATTGAATACCTTAGGTGCAAAGTGAGTTGGAAGAATTGCCAAGGGGGGTTAGAAGCAGAATGCTTAGTTGAGTTATGTGCAGGGTCGGACAGGAGCAGTTGTAATACAGCAGAAGCCAGGCAGAGCCTCAGACTGGCTTATTTATGCTTGTGTTCTGGTTTTTATATGTCTCAGCAAACCTATGAGTGAAATAGACATCACTTTATTTTCTTTTTCACAGCCAATAATCTAATTTCTCTCATGAATATATTCCAATTAGCTTCAAACCAGCACAATGTGGCAACTGGACCTACATCAAAAGAGGGCTGCTCATGCATCTGGTGTCAGACTTCTAATCATGGGAATATTGTGTTGCTATTCATCTATCTAACTACTCCTTTTCAGTGGAACTGGACCTGCAGCAACACTAGGCTGTTAGTGTGTCTGCTCTCAGACCTATAGCTACCCATCCTAATTAGCATCCCTATTAAGAGATAAGCCCCACTGCACCTAGCCCCTCTGATCTCTAAGGACTCAGAATGCAAGGGCATTAATCTCTTACTAATGTTACCCCTCGCTTCACACAACAAGTGGGAAACCCACATGTAGCGGTGAGAGATCCTGGACAGAGCTATACACAGACCAGGACAGAGCTATACACAGACCAACACAATCCAAGCAATGCCCATTTATTGAATATGAGTATACCCTTATATACTTTTAAACAGACTATGAGACTTAGTTCATTCTTAAGCAGTTGGTCCAAATCGTTAAGGTACAAGCTGTTGGCATTATGCAATTGGTTCATCATTATCTGTTCAAACGCTTCTTGAGAGTCCATTTGTTTTGATCACCTGTTGTTGTGCAGTTCTCCTGTGGGCAGCTGCAGCTGGTGTCCTTACCCTCCGAATGAACCCTCATGTAGACTGTGAAACTTTTCAGCTTACAATTAGCAGTTAGCACAGGTTGGATTGCTCACATGTTCATTTAATACAAAGTGTTTCCCTACACCTACAATGCAAGGAAAAAGCCTGAGAGAACTGGGTTTGTTCAGCCTTGAGTAAAGAAAGCTTAGGGGAAACACTCTTACCATGCTGCAGCACCTAAATGTTGTCTACAAAAAAGGTGAAGGCTCCATGTTTGCAAGGATTCCCATGGATACAAATTATTTCTGGGGAGATTCCGATTAGACACATTGGAAAATATTCACAGTGAGATTGGTAATTGGAATACACTTCCCAGGAAAGTGATATTCTCCAACATCAGATACTTTTAAGATTCAGATGGATAGAGTGCTGAGGAGGATGTTAAATCTTTTGCTAAGAAAGATTTGACCTCCTGGATAGAATCACAGAATCATAGAATCATAGAATGGTAAGGTTAGAAGGGTCCTCAAGGATCATCTAGTTCCAACCCCCTGCCATAGGCAAGGACACCTCCCACTAGTACAGGTCCCTCAAGGCCTCCTCCAACCTGGCCTTGAACACCTCCAGGGAGGGAGCAGCCACAACCTCCCTGGGCAACCTGTGCCAGTGTCTCACCACCCTCACTGCAAACAACTTCCTCCTAACATCCACTCTAAATCTCCCCTCTGCCAGTTCAAACCCATAACCATCTGATCATCTGCTCTTTGAGGTCCTGTCCAATCTAGTATTCTATGATTCTATGAATGCTGAATTCAGAGGTGAGATGAGTGGATCATCCTATTATGACAGTGTTGTGTATGTAAAAAGTGCATCCTCTGCATCAGAAGTAAACATTTCCAGTTTCTACCCAAGTACTATTTATTTACCTACTTACTGTTTCTGCTGAGTATCACTCACTTCTTCCTGTAACTGTAGCTTTAACACTATGTGAGTAATAGAAAAGCAAATCAATACACTTCTCTTTCATGCCCCTGGCTTATGACTAGGTAAACAGATATGGAGATATGGGAGAAGGGGAGAATTCTCGAAATCTAGTTTATGCTGGCAGCTACTGCTGGTACTGGTGTTTGTAATGGGGGAACTCAAGTTCAGTCACTGGCAATCTATGCTGAAAATTATTGTGCCTCTAGAGTTGGGACAGACAAGTTTTTTAAATCTATTGGAGTCCATGTGGGAATTCTTCCAATATCTAAAGGGGGCCTACAGGGAGGCTGGGGAGGGACAATTGACAAGGTCTTGTAATGACAAGACAAGGGGCAATGGGTTTGAACTGGCAGAGGGGAGATTGAGACTGGATGTTAGGAGGAAGTTGTTTGCAGTGAGGGTGGTGAGACACTGGCACAGGTTGCCCAGGGAGGTTGTGGCTGCTCCCTCCCTAGAGGTGTTCAAGGCCAGGCTGGATGAGGCCTTGAGTGACCTGTTCTAGTGGGAGGTGTCCCTGCCTATGGCAGGGGGTTGGAGCTAGATGATCCTTGAGGTCCCTTCCAACCTTACCATTCTATGATTCTATGATTCTGTAATTACTGGGTTTGGACTGGGACTATGTATTGCAGAAACTCACAGCCACTTTGAATTTTCTTTTTTCTTGGATTCTTGGAAATCTGATAGTTCAGAGTTCTGATGGGTCAGGAATATACCAAGAATAGCATTTCAAAATCTGTTTTGATACGTTGTGCTGGTTTGAGGCTAATTAGAATATTTTAATTAAAAAAATAGATTATAGGGTGTGAAAAGCAAACACTAGTGATGTCTGCTTCACTCATAGGCTTGCTGAGATGTGTAAGAACAAGGACACAAATATAGATAACTCAGAGAGTCTCTGGGAGCTGGTGTGTCTTCTGGCCTTCTGCTGTGTAACCCAACTGATCATTCTGCTTCTAATCTCCCTTGCTCATCCTCCTAACTCACCTTGCATGTAAGGCAGACCCTGGGGTAAGGTAGAGGGGTGGAAAGAAGGTGGAAGGGTGGTTGGGAGCCCCCCCTGGGGAATCTGATTTCTAGGAGGGGAATTGTGTCTCTGTATTACCTTTTATATTGTATATGTCTGTAACTATTTATGTCTATTGTGTCTATCTCTGCTTGTACATTGTGCTTAGATGTAAATAGAGTTTCAGTCCTTAACTTCCAGCTGGCTGAGTCTAGTCTAGGTGATTTTCATAGTGGGGTGTGTGTGTGTGTGTGTGTGTGTGAACTCCCAAACCACCACTTTCCTCTATTTCAGTCGTTTTGTGGACAATACACTTGGAAAATGTTTACTTTAAATTTGCTGGTATTTCCTGGCACTGATTTAGCCAGGCCTCATGATTTTTCCCTCCTATTGTGGTAATCAATAGAATATCAATATTACTGTGAGGTTCTGGTACAGCAAAACCGTTAAATGTGTCCTTGAATGTAACTGATCCTATTGAAATGATTATTACTTTGCAAAGGAGTAAGTTACGTGCTTAAGAAGAAATATACACTGTAGGTAGACATATAAGACATAAGGTAAGATTTCTGCTTCCAGGAAGACTTTAGTTCTTTTCATAAAATCAGGCAAAGCTGTTTGAACAAATGCAGCTTGCTGTAGTTCAGCTAAGTTTGCTTCTCCCCATAAAGACAGAAATTGAATAATTTTATGCATATTTATTTTCAACAGAGAAAAACAGAGTCCATCAGAGGGCAATGTTGTTCATTATGTAGCTGTTTTGGACAAATTCTCAAAGCATTGCTTAAAGCAATTTAAGAGAAAGTGATTCTTCTGTATTTTTAATGTCTTGTTTTCCCAGGCACTTCCAGGGTAAAAACAACCAAAGAAAAAGTCTTAACTTGGCAGGGAGAGGGAGGGAAATGGATATGAAGGAAGGAAAAGAAGAACACTTTCATCTGTCACTTAGAGTTTTCTTCTAGCAGCTGCTGATTTGACTAATGGAAGTTGCATAATTACCATTTAACACATTTTTCATAATGTTCTTTGTTTGGACTGCCAGTTGTCTTGATGTTGTATACTCAATAGTGCTATTCAAGAGTGAAAACCTGCTTATTTAAAATCCATACCTAGAGAAATTTGAAGAGTATGAGCTTCCTATTTAGAATCATGGAATCAGTCAGGGTTGGAAGGGACCACAAGGATCATCCAGTTCCAACCCCCCTTCCATGGGCAGGGACACCCTACCCTAGATCTGACTGCCCAGACCCTCATCCAGCTTGGCCTTAAACACCTCAAGGCATGGAGCCTCAACCACCTCCTTGGGCAACCCATTTGAAGCATATTTGCCATCCTTGTAAACATTTCTTGCTGGTTTTTAATCTTCCCTCTGAAAATTCCACTGCAGAAAACCACCAAAACACCAATACCACAGAGATTTTCTTGATTGCACAAATGTGTTTTTGCATATAGCAGTACAAGTACTAAAGAAAGAATAGTTGTTAGATTGACATCCAAATTAGTTTACCAGTGCTTTTAAAAAGAGATAATGAGAAACAGTGTATTTCACCATAGCTCTGATTCAAAGCTAATTGAATAGATAGAGTTATGCCTTGATCTAACAACAGTGTTACTATCTGTATTGATAAGGCTCTCTTCAGCTGATGAAGTTCTGGGCCCCTCAATTCAAGAGAGATGTTCAAGTATTGGAAGGTGTCCAGAGAAGGGTGACAAAGCCAGTCAGGGGCCTGGAGCACAGCCCTGTGAGGAGAGGCTGAGGGAGCTGGGGGTGTGCAGCCTGCAGAAGAGGAGGCTCAGGGCAGACCTCATTGCTCTCTGCAGCTACCTGAAGGGAGGTTGTAGCCAGCTGGGGTTGGGCTCTGCTGCCAGGCACCCAGCAACAGAACGAGGGGACACAGTCTCAAGCTGTGCCAGGGGAGGTCTAGGCTGGATGTTAGGAGGAAATTCTTGCCAGGGAGAGTGATTGGCATTGGAATGGGCTGCCCAGGGAGGTGGTGGAGTGCCCATCCCTGGAGGTGTTGAAGCAAAGCCTGGCTGGGGCACTTAGTGCCATGGTCTGGTTGCTTGGCTAGGGCTGGGTGCTAGGCTGGGCTGGGTGAGGTTGGAGCTCTCTTCCAACCTGCCTGATTCTATTCTATGATTCTATTCTACGACTTGTTTCTGAATCAAATATTTTGTATAGTAAATCATAAATTCAGTCTCAGGAATGAATAAATCTCTCTTCCAAGTCAGTTGATAACGGTTTCTCTATCCTGTGAGGGGGCATTCCCTTATTTCTCACCTTTCAGGAAGTTAACGAGAAGTTTCATTTAGGTTCTTACAAATATTTAGACTATCTTAGGAATATAGTTGTAACAAAGAGGTATCTAATTAGATTTCCTTGGGAAACATATATAGAGTGTAACTAAAATCTCTGACATGCTTTCACCATTCTATGTTTCAACCATTAGCTGATTACAGAAAAACAATTAAAATAATCCTCAAAAAATAGAAGAGTGGTTTTGTCAGGATTTCTTCAGCTAATCAATCATGCTTGTAGATTTGCTGGACTAACACAGCATTAGCAAACTGGAATCGAATTAGAAAAAAAATATCATAGAGGTCATTGAAATGCTGATTTCTTCAGTATGAAAAAAAATACATAATATAGACATATTCAAGGCAGGCAGTATTCTTCAGCAGCTCTGAAGTTCAGCTGAGTTTATTAAAGGTATATATCATCAAGTAATTAGTGATTAGGGATCTTAACTGAAAAAAAAATCAGATGGGTTATGGGCAGTGATCTGAAATAACTTTAAAAATACTTCTAAACTAATGATTGGATACAAATTTGGAAAAAATATTTGTCAGGTGTAGATTCAGAGCACTCCTGTCATTAACATTTATTCAGAGGAGATGTGCAGGCATATTCAGAAGTTAATTGTTACTCATAATTTTCTCCTCTGTGTAGATTCTCAAGCCATCTTCATCAGTATTATGTAATTGCTTTCTAGTAGAGTTATAAGTATGATGACATCTGCCACATATAGTTCATGATGTCACTCATCCTCTCCCTAGGAAGTGTATGTAGAGGAGTGTGTCGTTTTGTTAGACTTTGATTTAGGGGAATTTGTTTTTCACATATTGCTGTATCATTATTTAGGCATGCAGATAATTTGTCAGAGTCATTTTATATATATCTCATAAAATTATGAGGCTGCAGTGTGAGCACAGCCCAGACAACAACTGTGTGCTGGGCTGCAGCAAGAGCAGTGTGGGCAGCAGGGCAAGGGAGGGGATTCTGCCCCTTTGCTCTGCTCTCCTCAGACCACACCTGCAGTCCTGTGTGCAGTTCTGGAGCCCCCAGCACAGGAAGGACATAGAAGTGTTGGAGTGGGTCCAGAGGAGGCCACAATGATGCTCAGAGGGCTGCAGCAGCTCTGCTGTGAGGACAGGNGAGGATGGTGCGATACTGGCACAGGTTGCCCAGGGAGGTTGTGGCTGCTCCCTCCTTGGAGGTGTTCAAGGTCAGGTTGGACAAGGCCTTTAGTGACCTGTACTAGTGGGAGGTGTCCCTGCCTATAGCAGGGGGTTGGAACTGGATAATGTTTGAGGTCCCTCCCAACCTTACCATTCTATGATTCTATGATTCAGTAGTGTTCTAGACCAACATGAAGTACCCTTTTTAAAGTGTTCTTACCTATTTTTAAATAGTTGAGCTGTAGGTGTTACTAAAGTCAATTGCTCAGCTAAAGTCCATGTAAGAAATGGATGGAAGTCTGTAAGAAGGGTGCATGTCTCTTAGCATCTTTGACATTTCCACAATGAAGAAGAGTGATTATAGCATAATTCCAGTCCTATAACATGTTGTTCAATCTAGTTCAAGTTGATTAGCTTTTCTGGCTGGGTTACTGTTTTTTTCCCAACTTTAATGATATCACTAGTGATGCCATCTGTCCCAGGTATTTTTCCTCTTAAAAGCTTCATGGTTTTATCTTTTTTTGAGTATATATGTTTGGGGTTTTTTTCCACATCGCTTTTTCTGTCCTAAGAGATGGGGAATCTTGTCATGCTTATCTCTATGCATCCTTGTAGAGCTGCTGGTAAAGCTCATTTGCTCTCTGCAGGATGCTCTCTCTCCCTCTGTAATTACTCTTTCATCACTGTCTGAGAGGGACATCTGTTGTCAATTATCTGTTTTCTTCTCATCTTGCTACAGCTGTTTCCTTTAAGAGTATTTGAAATCATTTTTATGTTGCATCATATATTTGGATCCTTTTTGATCTTTCCTATTCAAGGTCATGCAGAGCTTGTAGTAACAAGCTAACATTCCTTCTTTTAAATCCATTTATGTTATCATGAGTATCCTCTGTGCATTTGCACTACTAAACAGATTCTGATAAAACCTTGTCCAGATAGCCAAAGATACAGCTATAATGACATTTTTGTTCTAAAGAAACCCCTTGGCCTAGAGAAAACTTGGTTATATTCTCTCCCTTTACTCTGCTCT
>WBNM01039731.1:2229-21028 GCA_013399055.1 Ramphastos sulfuratus
CACAGAGTCACAGAATCATCACAGAGTCACAGACTCATAGAATGGTTTGGGTTGGAAGGGACCTTTAACAGTTATCTGGTTCAACTCCCCTGTGGTGAGCAGGGACATGTTCAATTAGATCAGGTTGCTCAGAGCCCCATCCAACCTGACCTTGAATGTTTCCAGAGATGAGGTATCTGTGACCTTTCTGGGCAATCTCTTAGCATTCTGATAATAAAAAGTTTCTTTCTCTCTAGTCTAAATGACCCCTCTTTTAGCTTAAAGCCATTATCCCTTGTCCTGTCACAACAGGTCCTGCTAAAAATTCTGTCCTCAGGTTTCTCATGGACCTGCTTTAAGTACCTGAGAAGCTGCAAGAAGGGCTTCCTGGAGCCGCCTCTTCTCCAGGCTGAACCACCCCGAGTCTCTCAGCCTGTCCTCACAGCAGAGCTGCTCCAGCCCTCTGATCATTTTTGTGGCCTCCTCTGAGCCCTCTCCAACAGGTCCAGGCTTTTGCTGTGCTGAGGACTCCAGAAGTGGACACAGCACTGCAGGTGGGGTCTCACCAGAGCAGAGCAGAGGGCTTAATCTAAATCTTGGAGAGTAAATCTGATGAAGAGTGACTGAAGGAGCTGGGGATGGTTAGTTTGAAAGAGAGGAGGCTGAGGGGAGACCTCATTGCTGTCTACAGCTACCTGAAAGGATGCTGTGGAGATGTTGCTGCTGGGCTCTTCTCACAGGTAATTAGTGATAGAACAAGAGGGAATGGCCTCAAGCTGCCACTGGGTATTAGGAAACATTTTTTCCCAGCAAGAGTGGTCAGGCATTGGAGTGAGCTGCCCAGGGAGGTTGTGCAGTCACCAGCCCTGGATGTGTTTGGAAGTCATTTGGATGTGGTGCTTGAGGATATGGTTTAAGGGTGAACCTTGTAGAGTAGGGATAAGGGTTGGACTTGGTGATCCTGAGGGGCCTTTTCAACCTGAATGTTTCTGTGATTCTGTGATCTTCAGGTTATCTAAAGCTGTGTTTTGATCCCAGCTGGGTAAACTCTCTGCATTGTGCAAAGCCTGGCTTTGCAACACTCAGTGAAGCACAAGTATCACTGCTGGTCTGTAGATGTAATGCTGAGTTTCTGCTCTCTCAGTAACACATTTGCCTTGTTATTTCGAGGGCTTTAGAAGCATCTGGTGAGCCTTCTGTTTGCTTGTGTCCCTCTGTGAGTGGAAGACCTGCAGCCCAGTTGCCAAGCCCAGAGGAAGCAGGAGCAGCTCAGTCTGCACTGCTGCATGAAGCAGTAGGGAGCAACTGTGATTTCTGAGCAGATTGTGACCAGGTCAGGTGTTGGCAGGTTTCCATGGGGCTGGTCAAGGCCAGCAGGACTGTTCCATGGCTGGATTTCATGTCTTGTTTGGGAAGTTGTGCGTGTTGTGAGAGCAAGAGTTGGGTAATTGTACCAAAGGTCTGTCACCCCTTCCTGTCATTTGCACAGGGGACACTGGAGGAGAAGGATGGCAGAGAGAAGGTGAAGGATCGTTGTAGCTGAGGATATCCCATCACCAGAGGTAAGCTGAGGCATGACAAAGGTGATATATAGACACACAGGGTTTAACCCAGTTGCCTTCACACCACACCTAGTTTGTGGTGCTCCAGACTGTCTGAGATCTTCACTTGAGGCTAGTGGACAAGGGTCAGAGGAGAGGAAAGCAGGATCAGCTGGAGTAGATGAGGAGGTCAAATGGGCCACAGTAGCATCTCAGGCAGCACCTAGCTAGATGTAAGCTAAAAGTCTGAGACCTGGCTGCTCACAGAGGACAGAGGTCTGTGGCCAGCTAGGAGTTAGAGTTCTCCCACACAGTCACAGAATCATGGAATGTTGGGATTGGAAGGCACTTCCAGAGATCATCAAGTGCAAGCCCACCCCTCAAAGCAGGGTCATCTAGGGCAGGCTGATACATCCAGATGAGTTTTGAAAGCCTCCAGAGAAAGAGACTCCACAAACTCTCTGGGCAGCTTGCTCCAGCACTCCATCACCCTCACAGTAAAGAAAAGTCTCCTCCTGTTGAAGTGGAACCTCCTGTGTTCTAGCTTGTACCCATCATTCCTTGTCCTGCTGTTGGGCACCACCAAAAAGAGCCTGGCACGTTCATGCTGGTACCCACCCCTCAGCTATTTATAGTCATTGACAAGATCCCCTCTCAGTCTTCTCCTCTCAAGACTAAACAGCTTCAGTTCTCAGTCTTTATTCATAGGAGAGATGCTCAAGTCTTGTAATCACCCTCATAGCTCTCTGCTGGTCCCTGTCTCTCCTGAACTGGGGAGCCCAAAACCGGACACAGTGTTCCAGGTGTGGTCTCATCAGGGCAGGGCAGAGCAGAGGGGGAGCAGAACCTCCCTAGACCTGCAGTACTGCAGAGAAAAGAAACTCAGTAAGAGTAAATTAATTACATTTCTTACTATTTTTTTTTAAAGTTATAGCATCCAGGGTGCTTGGGATTCAGACACAGGAGTTTTTCTGGACCTGCAGTAGGCTATCTTGGAGGTGATGGAAAGAAAATCACAATATTCATCTCATTCCTTCAATTTTTATAGGCATAAATACATTTTCTCAAGCCCATCTAATGTACTTTCAAACATTTATTTTCTCTGCAAGTGTGTTTTTTTTTTTTCCCCAGTACATTTATTCCAGAACATTTACTTTGTTGGCAGAAATTACATATTTTTTATTAACCAAATGCAGGTTCTGTGTCTTAAATTGGGTTTGGTTCAGGTATGAAGGGCAAATGTATAACCTCTTTCTGTGTTGTTTTTCTTTATAGTTGTTGTATCTAGTGGCACTGAACTCAGATATGAAGATCTTTTCCCTTTTCATTGTTGTTCTCCTTCTACTGGTCCAAGGCACTTTAGGTAAGAAGGGAATGCAGAGGGGAGAATGTGGCTGTAGAGAAACTAAAACAGAAAGGGAAATACAATGTGGTTTACACCCTCTCAGCCCAGGACAGTTCATGCTGCCAACATGCTGGGCACACTTTAGCATTGCAGAGAGTCCAGCTGGGTCCATTGGATTCACTGAGTCCCTCCTACTGTGGAAAATGAGGGAATTTAATGGTATGGATCAGGGCAGCCTGCTGCCAGACTAAACTTGGCTGTCACACTAGGGAATCACAGAGTGGTTTGTGCTGGGAAGGACCTTTGCAGGTCATCTTGTCATAGAACCTGGGCTGGAAGGGACTTCCAAAGGTTATTTAGTCAACCCTTTCTGCAGTTAGCAGGGACATCCTCAACTAGATCAGGTTGTCCCAGAGCCCTGTTGAGCCTCACCTTAAATATATCCAGGGAAGGGGTCTCAACCACCTTCCTGGGCAACCTGTTCCAGTGTTCCACCACACTCATAGTAAAGAACTTGCTCCTAATATCCAATCTAATTCTGCTTTTCTGTAGTTTGAAGCCATTGCTTCTCACCCTGTCACTGCAGGCCTCTTCCATCCTTCATGTAGGATCTTTCATGTAGGAGTCTCTTTCCATCCTTCATGTAGGCACCCTTCAGGTACCAGAAGGCTGCTGTTAAGTCTCCCCAGAGCCTTCTCTTCTCCAGGCTGAACAATCCCAGCTCCCTCAGCCTGTCCTTGTAGCAGAGGTGCTCCAACCCCCTGATCATTTTTGTGGCCCTCCTCTGGACCTGCTCCATCAGGCCCATGTCCTTCCTGTATTGAGGGCTCCAGAGCTGGAGGCAGTACTCTAGGTGAGGTCTCAGCAGAGCAGAGTAAATGGCAAAATCACAGTAAATGGCTGGCAGCACAGCTCCAACCTTCCTGCAAGTCAGCAGGGGTATCTTCAACTATATCAGGTTGCTCATAGCCCCATCCAACCTGAGATGTTTCTAGGGATGGGGCTTTTAACCACTTCTCTGGGTAACCTGTGCCAGTGTCTCACCATGCTCACCATAAAAAAAGACAAAAACATTAAAAAAAAAACAAATCCAAACTATGGCCCTAACTTGTTCTTAGTCTTCTTTGGGAAGGAAAATCAAGACTGTGTTGTTTTTTGGGGGGGTGTTTGTGCAGGTTTCATGCGTGCACCCAGTAGCCAGGCACAATGCAAAGAGGCTGGGGGTACCTGTGCCACTGACCGCTGCCCTCTGCCAAACACCAGGTCCTTCGGGCGCTGCCAGCAAGGGGTCCCCTGCTGTCGGGCTGTGGTGAGTTATGGTCTGGATGAAGGCCAAGTGTTTCTTGGGAGAATGGGGTCGTTATTCACTTTCACACATCCACCCTGCCCTTCAGATGCTCCTCTAGAGTCATCCAGCAAGGGAACAAAGACTGCATTTAGGTATAGGATTTCCTGAAGATTTCCTCACTGGTCCCTCAGTACCATTAATGATGCAGCTTGACTGCTACATGGAGAAGACCAAATCAAATCTCTTTAGCAGAGATAAGTAGAAATCTCTTATTATTATTATTGTTATTATTATTATTATTAGTAGTAGTAGTAGTAGTAGTGGTAGTAGTATTTTATACATCTATATATGTATAATACATGTGTATACATATATATGTATTTTATACATCTATATATGTATAATATATGTGTATATATATGTATTTTATACATATATATATGTGTANCATACAGCTATATATGTATATGTCTATACATATATATGCATTTTATACATCTATATATGTCTAATATATGTGTATATATATGTATTTTATACATCTATACATGTATAATATATGTATATACATCTATATGTATTTCATACATCTATATATGTATAATATATGTATATACATCTATATGTATTTCATACATCTATATATGTATAATATATGTATATACATCTATATGTATTTTATACATCTATGTATGTATAATGTATGTATATACATATATATGTAATTCTACACATAGATAATTGTATAGAGGCATAAAGTCATAGAATGGCTCAGGTTGGAAGGGACCTTCAAGATCATCTACTCCAACCTTCCTACCATGGGCAGGGAATATTTGCATATTTATAGTTATACAAATTAGTAATTATTTGCATAAATTAATGTAAGATTTAATATAAATTAACAATAATATTGAAACGTTATTATATGATTGTATGTTTGTAATTATGCCACTTATAAATTATATAATATGATAACAGCAATATTATTGATGATGATATTAATAATAGTAATGATAATAGTAACAATAATAGTCATAATAGTAGTAATAGTCACAAAAACAACAATAATAACAATAAGAATAGTAATAATAATAATAATAGTAATGATAATGATGTTTCCATTAGTTGGTTCAAACTGCTCCTGATGGGTAATGATTGGCTTCAAAGGACATGCCTCTGTGCACACTCTCTGGACACCTGAGCCATTTGAGTCAGGCTCATAGGAAACCTTCATGTTCCACATTGTGAAGGTCTCAGAGTCAGAAGAACAACCTGAAAGTTCTCTTGTTCTGTTAAATGTTTTCTCCAGTTCCACATCTTTCCCTCTTTTAGACAAAACCAAAACATTACATTGTCATTTTTTATCTTGAATTCCTTACTGGTATCTTGACTCTCTGTCTGTATCTTTACTCCAATAAGGAAGTGTAGAAATAAATACCCCTGAAAATTTACACTTTACCTCCACTGATTCCAATATTTAATTTTCTGGTTTTTTGTTTTGCTTTGGTGTTTGTTTTTTTTTCTGTAAGATGCTGCAGCTAAGTCATCTTTATTATATGATATATATTATATTGTATTTTTTTATATGCTACATATATAGAATAAGTACATATTGTATTTATTTTATTTAAGCTTTGTTCAATATTTATAGTAGAGATGCTAAAACAAAGTGTGGTGCTTCAGCTCTAGAGACTGGGAAATTCATTGCTCAGTGAAAAAGAAAAACAATTTATGATTAAAATTCAGCCACATCAGGGTTGTGAATATCACAGAATCATGGCTCAGGTTGGAAGGGACCTTAGAGATCATTTACTCCAACCTCCCTCCCTATCATCAGGGAGAGCTCTCAGCTAGACTCAGCTACTCAAGGCATCACCCAGCCTGGCCTTAAACACCATCAAGGAGGTTGCATCCTCCTAAGCACTGTTAAGTTATGCAGGAATATCATCTCTTGGTGCTACTTCAGTCCTTTCTGTGCTTTTTATTCAAGCCCTTTTCTGGTCATAAGTTAAAAAAAAAATAAAAATCTGAGAGTTTCTTTCCTTTTATATTTTTTTTTTGCAGTATGATTAGTGACTGTTAGTATCTTCAACCAAGTGAGCAGAGCTCCTGCCAATTTAAGAAATACATTATCCCACTGGAAAACCTCTGAAAGGTTGAGCTGAAGAATATGGATTCATCATACAAAACACAAACAACAACCAGAAGGAAAAGAAACTCTTCCAGAGGACAACCCCAAAGCAATTACTGAACCACCCAGAAAAAGTCAGTATTTCTCTGAAAGGTGTTTTCTTGTTTGAGCAATTTTGCAGCCACCAGACCACCAACATCTACCCCAGAGAGCAGATCACTAACATGCACAAATCTGACCTTACGAGAGGATTCAGAGCAGGTTCTCCCTTTAGCCCTCAGAACAGACATAGAATCATAGAATGGTAAGGTTGGACGGGACCTCAAGGATCATCCAGTTCCAACCCCCTGCCATAGGCAGGGGCACCTCCCGCTAGAACAGGTCACTCAAGGCCTCGTCCAACCTGGCCTTGAACCCCTCCAGGGAGGGAGCAGCCACAACCTCCCTGGGCAACCTGTGCCAGTGTCTCACCACCCTCACTGCAAAGAACTTCCTCCTAACGGCCAGTCTAAATCTCCCCTCTACCAGTTTAAACCCATTGCCCCTTGCCTGTCATTGCAAGACCTTGTCAATTGTCCCTCCCCAGCCTTCCTGTACATCCATGATTTTCTTTTGCTTTTAGAGCTAGCAGTAATGCCAAGAACCATAGAAGACAAGATGCTGAATGCTCAGCTGGCATGTTCTTATTTCATAGTCTACATCTCAATAAACTTGCTCCAGAAGACTTGTGTTTGAGCTGTGCTTTTGCTGAGGGCTCTGCCTCTCATCAGCCCTGGGGTCAGTGTGAGATGTGCCTTGTGCTGAACTCATCCAAGAAGAGAAGAAACAACCAAACCCAGGTGAACTCACCCGAAAAGAGAAGAAGAAACCAAACCCAGGTGTGGATGGGGATGTGGCCTGGTCCTATTTATTGGCAGCTTGATCAGTAGCAGTCAAAAATAACTTCTCCAGATCCATCATGATGGCACAAGATGATCAGGTTTAGGGCCTGGGGCAGTCCTAAACCCACCCATAGCAGCCTGTGGCAGTCCTAAACCCACCCATAGCAGCCTGTGGCATGGAGATCATGAATGTTTTTAATCATTCCTTATCTCAGGTCTTTTTGGCCTTTGGGATGTTAGGGATGGAGAAAGGAAGTAGAGGATGTGTCTACACTTTGTAACAGTTACAAAGACAGACTCCAGCTGGTGGACATGAAACCCACCACCTTCAGACATCACAGCGCAGTGATAGTTTGAGTAGTTTAGAATCCAGGAAAGTGAAATTCCACTAACACGATCCTGGTCTGCACTAAATAGAGGCAGAAAGAGCAGAATGAGACAGTTTCAAGACCTAACAAAGCTGACCTTCTGCTGCCCTGGCATTTCTCTGCATTCTCATTGCCATCACTTCAGGTTGGTTTAGCAGATGCAGATCTGTAGAGGAGTGGAAAACTGAGCCTGACTCTTCAACCCCACTCTGAACCCCCCAGACTGGGATGGTAGAGGGATTAGACTCAAGTGCTTTTTGATTCATTACCAACAAACTAAAGCTCTTTGTTTTACTAGGTTATGCCAGGGGAGGTTTATGTTGGTCACTAGGAAAAAAGTCTTCAGCATAAAGGTTGTCAAGCCCTGGAGCAGCCTGCCCAGGGAAGTGGTGGAGTGACCATGCCTGGAGAGACTGAAAAGCCATGTAGATGTAATGCTGAGGGACATGGTTGTGTGGTGACTTGGCAGTGCTGAGTGAATGGCTGGGACTGGATGCTCTTCACTCTCTTTTCCAACCTGAGCAATGATTCTCTGACTAATATGTGCAATGTCACACAAATGGTTGTAACATAGACACCCAGCAGGGTGATTTAACAGGACTCAATGACACAGGCACTTAAATTAACTCAATTTAGTTAAATAAACTTAATTTACAGGTTGATTTTATAGACAATAAGAGCAGCAAAACCCATCCTGACATCCATGAGCAAATATCTGCAATGGGCTTTCACAGTGACTTGCTTTTATTAGGATTCAAGCTTCAAATCTCTTTATTGGGGCACAAGAACTCCTCCTCGGAGCTTCTTGTACTCCTAAAGGTTTTTATCTTCATGGGAAGGCTTCCCAGGCTGGCACCAAGGCTGGGATCCACTGATGTCATGAATGGGAGATGTCTCAGATGCCCAGAGGTCTTGTCTATGTGGTCAGTGAGGTGGCATTTTAAGAACTGGGTGTCCTGCAAAAAAGAAATGAGGTGCTCAGCTAGTCCACGTATCTCCATCCAAGCAAATAAGCTACGCCAGCTGTGGACATAAACTAACAGGGCTCAAGACTACCAGAGGTCCTTGTGATCTTGACTGCTAAATTTTGGTTTTGGCTGTGAGACAACCTAGATCAAATGGAAGGTGTGGGTGTTACCTGCAATATCTGCCAAGGTATAGGCTAAGGATAAAGTTAAATTGGGAGTAAAGAACTGCTCTGGAGAAAGTGGCAGATCCTTGCTCTTTCCTCCATGAATTCCATACCCATTTTCTATGAAAACCAGTGACAAGGCTTCTCCCTTTTAGCCATCCTTCATGATAGAATCAAAGAATGTCAGGGGCTGGAAGGGACCTTGAGAGGTCATCTGGTCCTGCCCCCCTACCAGAGCAGAGTCACCTAGAGCAGATCACACTGGAACACATCCCGATGGTTCTTGAATATCTCTAGAGAGGGAGACTCCACAACTCCCTGGGCAGCTGATTCCAGTGCTCTATCACCCTCACAGTGAAAAAATTCCTCCTCAGGTTCACATGGAACCTCCTATGCCTCACCTTCCACCCATTGCCCCTTGTCCTGTCACTGGGCATCACCAAGCAGAGCCTGACTCCATCCTCCTGGCACTCACTCCTTATATATTTATAAACATGAATTAGGTCACCTCTTAGTCTCCTCCTCTCCAAGCCAAAAGGCCCCAGCTCCCTCAGGCTCTTATTCTAAATTAAATAGAAATGCAAACACTAACAACAACAACAAAAAAAAAACCACCCTTAAAATACTTTTTTAAGATAAATGAGGTGCAAAAAATGATAGATTCATTATAGTCCCTTTGGTCTGAATTGCCACCAGCTGCAGAACTGCACCATGGCATTATTGCAGCATCACGGCATGGGATATCTCTTATAAATGCAGATGCTTTGTCCTTGCTGGTGCTGGTGAAAATGTGTTTTATTCCCACAAGCTGGGAAGTGGCCTGTGCTGGTTTGGTTTTCTATCTGGCACTTTGCTCTAAGTCAGGTAACACAGATGGAAAATTGCATCCCTGCTGTGAGTCCTGACTGGCTTGGTGGTTATTCTGTGCTGATAAACCTTCTCTTTTGGTAGTGTGAAGCTGTGTGGTGTTGCCTGTGTGGACTGAGGGAAAGTCTTTAGAACTGTCTCAAGGCAATTGTGTCCACCCTGCTTAGTAAAAACAGAATCTGAGCATGAGCTGGTCCCATACTGGTACCAGACTCACACTGAAAGAAGTTAGTAGTGATATAGAATCATAGAATGGTAAGGTTGAAAGGGATCTTAAAGAACATCTAGTTCCAACCCCCTGCCATAGGCAGTGACAGTCCAGAGGAGGCCACGAAGATGTTCAGAGGGCTGCAGCAGCTCTGCTATGAGGACAGGCTGAGAGAGTNTTGCCCAGGGAGGTTGTGGTTGCTCCCTCCCTGGAGGTGTTTAAGGCCAGTTTGGACAAAGATGTATGGAGATTGAAAGGATGGAGGCTTGTGTGTGAGCTCAAACAGGCAGCAGTGTCACAACTGAGGTATAATGTCAGTCAGCTCATGGAGGAAATGCCTCCCTTGCATAGGCAGCCAGCCTTGGGTCCTTCATCTGTGATCCCCAGGTCCCTCTCTCTTCATCACCAAGTCCTCCTGGAAGTTTTCCAGAGAAGCAGATTGCTATTTCTGACGCCACAAGGTTCTGCCTTTTTGCTACCAGCCATGCAAGGCAGAAATTGTTTGCTCTGAGGGTGGTGAAACAGTGGCACAGGTTGCCCAGAGAGGTGGTAGATGCCCCATCCCTGGAAGCATTCCAGGTCAGGTTGAATGGGGCTCTGAGAAACCTGATCTAGTTGAAAATGTCCTTGCTCACTGCAATGGGGTTGGACTAGATGACCTTTAAAGGTCCCTTCCAACCTTTAGATTTCTACGAATCTGTGGCAAAACCCAGCAATGGAGAGTTTTTTTCAGACAGTGTGGGTGGCTGGAGAAGGTGACCTCTTTCTTATCAAAACTGGCAAAATCTCAGTAGACCTATTTGCTCTTGGTGCAGCAGAACTTCTCTGGAGGAATTCCTTCTCCTGTAGGGAGGTGATTGTCCCCTTGGACTCAGCTCTGGTGAGGCCACACCTCGAGTATTGTGTGCAATACAGCAGAGATGTGGAGGTGCTGGAGCAGGTCCAGAGAAGGGCAACGAAACTGGGGAAGGGCCTGGAGANACCATTTGCAGCATTTCAGCTTCCCACCACGGCAGGTTCCAATGTCAACCAGAGGAGCAGGGCACGGAATAAAGGAGCAGGAGCCATGGTTTTGCCGGCATGCCAAGGTGTCAGCAGCTTCCTGGCTGTAAGCTGCAAAAAATAAACGAGAACAAAAACAGCCAAGGGAAAATTAATGTTCATTTGTGAAGGCAAAGGACCACAGAGTCATGGCATCACATTTACTTGGCATGGTGTACAGTTTCCTGACACAGTGCCTGGTTTGTGACTGGGCTAACCTGATCAAACCTCCTCACAGTCTTTACATCTATATGAAATGCAAACTAGCAGAGGAGCAAGCTGAGGTGCTGGTATCTCTCCATTACAGCCTGGAGAAAGTCTGCCTGATTAACAGGCAGCAGGACATAACTGTTTGTTTGCCCCACATCTCTCCTGGAGAGATGTGTTTGCCATTCTGGTTGCACACAGCAGTATCACACTATAAGCTACGCTCTGCTGGCAGGTGTAGGGTTTGGGAACAGTCCTACAGAGAAGGACTTGAGGGTTACTGATGGGTGAAAAGCTGGACATGAGCTGGCAGTGTAGCCTTACAGCCCACAAGCCAGATGCATCCTGGGCTGCATCCAAAACAGTGTGGCCAGCAGGTTGATGGAGGAGATTCTGCCTCTCTACCCTCTACTCTGGTGAGATATCTGCAGTGCTGGGTACAGCTCTGGGGTTCTCAGCCCAGGAGAGACAGGGGCCTGTTGGAGTGGATCCAGAGGAGGGGGACAAAACTTATCTAAGGGCTGGAACCCCTCTGCTGTGAGAGAGTTGGAGTTCAGCCCGGAGAAGAGAAGGTTCTGGGTTGACCTTCTTGCAGCCTTTCAGTACTTGAAGAGGGTCTGTAAGAAAGATGGAGTCAATGCTTTTAGGAGAGCCTGTTGTGACAGGACAAGGAGTGATGGTTTCAAACTAAAAGAGAGGAGATCCAGACAAGATAGAAGGAAGAAATCATTTAAACTGAGGGTGGGATCCACTTGCATAGGTTGCCCCATCCCAGGAACCATTCCATGTCAGGTTGGAAAGGTCCCTAAGCAACCTGATCTGTCAAAGCTGTCCCTGCTCCCTATGGGGGAGACTGAACTAGATGGTGTCTAAAGGTCCCTTCTAAGCCCAAAGATTCTGTGATTCTATACAGGAAGGCCATAGGAAACACAATAAAAATGTGGTTTTCACATTGCTCTCACATTAGTCACAGGCACAGAAGTTAGGAAGTTCAAATGAAAATATCCTAACTGAGGTTCTTCAAACTTTCCATTTGAGTTTCAGCAAATGCAAAGCATGTTCATGACTCATCATTTTGATTTCCTACTTTGGGAGAGCTTCCTCACAAGGAAGCATTGGGAGCATGGCTTGCTCACAGTAAACCTCTGCACTGTCTTACCATGGAACATACTCCATGGCCAACACAGATTTCATAACACACCAGAAAAGACAAGTTTTAACCTCAGCCAAACTAAGGGAACTGCCATTTGCCCAACTTAAATATTTTATACACTTAAATATATATAGGGCACCATATACATACACTTAAATATATATACACACATATATATATACATATATATACACACACACATATATATATAAATATATATAATATATAAAAAATATATATGTATTTATATGTATATATANTATGCACCACAAAACCAAGTCAGAGGCTCTTGTCACAAGTGCTGCATCAGGTTTAGCTGGATGCTGGCTTTACCAGGTATAAGGGTATCAGGTGGTGGCAAAGCCTGCACCTCCTTCATCAGGGGATCTGCCTGGGCTTATCCCAGCTGAAAAATCAGCCCCAAGTTTGGCTTCAGATTATTTCCAGGCTAAACATTCTTGTTCCTATTGGGATATTTAGCTTGAGATTCAAATTGTGTTGTTTTTATATGATTTAAATGAGTCTCTTCTATCACCTGGAGCCTTGAATACCTATTCAAAAGGCAGGAGAAGCCCTTACTAGCTGTCCCAGCTCCCTGCTAAGCACAAACCTGTTTATCTCACCCAGTACTTTCTGTGTCTAGCTGAGTCCACACCTGTCAACAAACTGGGGTCTTAAATTACATCTCTAAATATACCACATTTCAACTCCCTTGTGCAGGTAGTTCCCTCTTAATCACAAATCATCCAAGGATTGTCCACTGTCAGTTTTACTCATCTGATTTTGAAGACATCATTAAAGCCTGGTTTCATAGAATCATAGAATGGTAAGGTTGGAAGGGACCTCAAGGATCATCTAGTTCCAACCCCCCTGCCATAGGCAGGGACACCTCCCACTAGTACAGGTTTCCCATGTCTCCTGAATTAAAAATCCCTTTCCTCTGTGTAAGGCTTTAAGGAAGAGATATAAAACAATTTCTTGTCCTTTCCCAGAAACTTTACTGGAGTTACACCAGTCCTGCAGTCATCTCAAAGGGCACAGGTCACAGAAATCTCCTTCTCTGGAGTCTTTCAAGCCCTGTCTGGATGTGTTCCTGTGTAACCTACACTAGATTATGGTCTTGCTCTGGCAGGTGGGTTGGACTGAATGATCTCCAGAGGTCCTTTCCAACCCCTCACATCCTGTAAGGTTGTTTCGAAAGACAAAATTGTGTGCTGCATAAAATAAGAAAAGTCCAAAACCTGAAATCCAGAGGATGTAGTAGACTTTGTGTGAAGCTCTGGCAAGTGACTGCTTTTGGCCTGAGTAGTTCTACATTTCTTCTTTGAGTAGACAAATGCTTGCCAGTCTAGGAAAGCAGGCACAAACCTGAGCCTACTGTAAAGCAAAGTAAGGATGGAGATGCCTTAAACTTCTCTGAAGTCTCCCAAACAGCCTCAAATGTTGCATGTGCTTTAAATCCATTTAATGTACAAGGATAGGAGAGACAAAGACCCACAGTCACAACTGATTTGGGTTTTTTTCCAAAACCAGGAGGTCTACTAACCTTCAACTGTGAGAAAAGAAAGTTCTCACACTGCAGGGCTGTGTCTTCAGCATCAGGTTAAGAATTGTCTCACAGGAGCATCTTCTATTTTTATCNTTTTTTGTTTTTTCTCCCCCCCCCCCCCCCCCCCCCAATCATGTTATCACATGACTGAAATGTAAGATTCTAGAAAGAGACCATCAGGAAGACCATCAAGGACCTTGATTGAATGTCTTAAAGATCAGGACCATGACTAGGTTATAGGACTCCCAATATGAAAGCCAAGAAGTTTAAGAGAAGTAATCTAAACCTCAGCACTGGGCTCCAGTTAACTTCTCTACACCCTTTAACTTACATCTCATCTGCTTTCAATCTTACCTGGAGAAGCCTGGAAGAGGAAGAAGAGAATAGCAACGAGGAAGAAAAGGATTTTCATGACTGCCAGTTGGTAGTAGGTAGTCTTTGCAGATATGAAGCCGCTCCGAGATGGACAGAAGATGAGTCCGAGGCAGAGTATGGGCAGTGCCTCTGCTTATAAAGGCCCTGGGCTGGAGCTGTGCAGAGATCTAAGGGGGTGGAGGCCTGGTAGCCTAAGGAACAGTGAGGTCATTGCCCTGTCCCTGTACAGGTTGGTGATGTATGAAGATGTTGCAACCTAAGACTCCGGAAGACACCAGATGTGAGCAACAATCACATCATGCTGCCTGACAAGTGAGCAGCCAAATCACTCTGCTCATGTGCAGCTCATGCCAGCTGGTGGGCTGTGCCCAGGGAGAGCAGAGGATTGGAGGATGAGGGAGGTGTGTTCCTGTCATCCACAGCTCTGTAAACCATGAAGATCTGCTGATGCCCCATGGCTCTTGGCCACGGTCTTGTGGCAGCTCATCCTCCCCCTAGCCAGCAAGCACAGAGAGAGCAGCAAAGACAGGGCAGCTGGCCTGCAAGGATGGGTGAGACAAGGAGGCAACACACACTCCTTGAAGGGATGCAGGAAAGGGTTAGAGCTTCAGTTCTTGCTTGGATCAGGGTTGTAAGGCTGCAACCGAAGACATCAGGGTAGGAGTGAAGGGGTTGTGGATATTCCCTTCTTGTTTTGAAATCAGCAGGCATGGCAGTAGCTGAAGTGTCAAAGATGTTCTCCTAGCATGCTTCAAAGCTCAGTTGCTCTCTGCAACTCCTTCAGAGCTCACTTGCTCTCTGCATCTTCTATTTGTGGCTTTAGCCATGGATTGGTACCAAATCTTGAAGAAGCAGTTAGAAAGCACTGGTGGAACACCACCTTTGTGCCACATTGTCATAGGAGACTGCATCCCAGTTCTCTTTCAGCAACAGCTAAGCTTTGTCCTGAAAATGGTAAGGTTATGCTGCTCACTGCTGCTACAGGCATCAAGTTCCCATACTCTGATGGTTTGAACCTTCTCCCAAAGTCATCCTCTGCAGAGAGTCTGAACCTACTCATTCTTTGGCCACTCATTCTATAACCTTTGAGGCATAGGAGGTTCCCTAAGAGGTTCCACTGTGAGGGTGACAGAGCACTGGAACCAGCTGCCAGGGGAGGTTATGGCGTCTCCCTCTGGAGATATTGAAGAACAATCTGGATGCATTCCTGTGTGATCTGCTCTAGGTGATGCTGCTCTGGCAGGGGGGCTGGACCAGATGATCTTTCAAGGTGCATTCCAGCCCCTGACATTCTATGATTCTATGATAATGACTTCAGTTGAACTTTTTCCCTTGCTACTTGTCACCTCCCTGATGTGGATGTGAAAAGACTCACACCTTTCTGATTTCACAGATGCAATACACCAAGACTACTTGCATTTGACATCTTCACATCTCACACTGCCCCAGGACCTTTTCTGAAATTCTGCCCAATTTTTCATGCTTGTGAAGAGCCACTCACATATAATACAGAACAGAGCCTTGCACAGCACATAGAATGATTCAGGTTGGAAGGAACCNCACTGCAGGCTCATGTTGAGCTTTTCATCACCCCAGACCCCCAGGTCCTTTTCCTCAGGGTTGCCATTCACCACCCAGCCTGGATTTGTGCTTGTCCAAATGCTTGTCATCTAGTCCAACCTTCCTGCAGTGAGAAGGGACATATTCAACTAAAGCAGGTTGCTCAGAGCCCCATCTCCAGCTTGACATGGAATGTTTCCAAGGATGGGGCATCAACCACCTTTCTGGGCAACCTATTGCAGTGTCACATCATCCTCATTATATCATCCTTCCTTCTATCTAGACTAAATCTTCCCTTTTTTAACTTTGCAATAATCACCTTTTATCTTGTCACAACAAACCCCAACACAAAGCCTGTCCTGAAGGCTCAGCTTGTCTCCAGGAATGGCCAGTGCCAATCAGGAGACATACAAGAACTTCAAGACCTTCCCTCCCCTCCATTTTTTTTCCCCAGACAGAATAAGAGCTAAGAATCATTAATGAAATCAAGTCACGAGGATACTTAATCTTTTACTGCTTCAGTGAGGGCAGCAGGAAACAGAAGCAATGGAAAATGAGATCAGGAGGTCAGCTATGTCTGCACTTGGAGGGCAGAGAGGTCTCTGTCTGCTAAACCAGCTGCTGCAAACTGGAGGGAGGGCATAAAGAGTGTGCTTCAGTTTGTGAAGCAGCACATTAGCTTGCTGTGTCAGGGCTGGGATTTTAGAAATAAGCAAAAATCTTTTTTATGCTGCTAGGCAGGTGAGGAGTTTGAGAAGGGCCACGAGGCAGCAGCAAGGTAGACAATTTCCCTTCTGTGCTTCATCCATCTCTGCTCAGCAGGTTGGGCAACTATGGAATGTTTGCAGGACAGGTAGGAATGGCAGCATTGCCATGGTCCCCTGAGATCCAAGGGAAGAAGGGGAAGCCCCATATCTCTGTCTCATTTGATGCACACAACACCCAAAAGATGCCTGAGGGTATCAAGAGCACATCTGCCTCTCCTCACACCTCCCAGCTGGCGGTGAGTGGTTGTGATCAAGTTCTTGGGGGAATGTGATGAGAAAAGGGAGCTCTGTCAGGGAGCTGTGAGAACTGGGGTGGGCAGTGATGGCTTGGGGAAAGGCTGTGTATTTCCATACACACTTTTGAGACACAGGTTTTAAGTAGGTTGTTGTCTTTAGGGCTGGTGTCCAATCCCAGCTGTGGAGATGAGGGGTGCAGGAGGTGAAATCGTTTTCACCTTGTGTGCTGTACTGTGTTGCTTCCTTCTTTTACTTCAGATGAGGGATGAGGAAGGAATTACTTCAGATGAGGCATGAGGAAGGAATTACTTCAGCTGAGGGATGAGGAAGGAATTCTCTGTTGTCTCTCCTCTGTTTTCCTCCTGAAATCAGTTTTGAGCACTCTCTTATGTTTAAACACTCTCTGAGACCTTAAAGATCTGTGTTTCTGTGTCTCTTAAGCACAGCACAGGGAACACTGATCAGCTCTCTGCTTTGTTATATGTGAGCAGGGATATAGACAGAATCCCCCGACCCAAACCACCTGTTCAGAGATTCAGACAGGCAACCCATCCGTGTGCACCCTCAGCTTCATTTCTGAAAACAGAGCATGGCCAAAAACAGGGAAGGAAAAGAAAGAGACAGTCCATGATCATAAAACATGGCCAATCATGAGGAAACCATCAAGAGAGAAGTTTACTTCCAAAAATAACAGGATTTAATGGAGAAAGAAAATGCATTTTTCTGCTCATGATATAATTCTCCTCCTGGCTGTCCCAGGCATCACAAGGGGCAGGGCTGTTTGCTTTGGGGAGGAAAACTGATGAGCAAATCCTGCCAGGGTCAGCCCATGCTGTCAGAAGTTGTTCAGTGCTCTTTGGAACCAAACAATGTCAGAGAGAGGGCTGGGAAGGGGGAAGAGCTCCATCCTGCTCACCTGCCTCCCCTACCCCAGCTGGAGCGTGGCAGCAAAGCTTGCCCTGGGTCCAGGCTCCCTTCATGGAAAGGTAAATACACCAGGGGTGGTAACAGCCCTCTTGAAGACTGCTTGGCATTGGGGAAAGGGAGTCTGAGCAAGGTGCTCCACTGCTCCCTTAGAATCACAGAATCCTAGAATTATTTTGGTTAGAAGAGACTTTTAAGATCATAAAGTGCACTGCCAAGCTCACCACTAAATNAGCAGGAGTAAGACAAGGAGCAACAGCTACAAACTGGAACATAGAAGGTTTCACCTCAACATGAGGAGAAACTTTAGAGTGAGGGTCGTGGAGCACTGGAACAGGCTGCCCAGAGAGGTTGTGGAGTCTCCTCTGGAGACCTTCAAACTCCTCCTGGATGGATTCCTGTGCAGACTCTGATAGGTGATCCTGCTTCAGCAGAGGGTTGGACTGGACCATCTCTGGAGGTCCCTTCCAATCTCTAATATTCTGTGATTCTGAGAAGAGACCAACTCCCACCTCCCTGCAGTCTCAAATCTTGAGCAGCAGAAAATGCTGGCAGTCACCAACATGCAGAGAAAGCAGTGAGGCTGTTACTGGTGGGGAGGTGTTGATTCATGGAGTGGTTTGGATTGGAAGAGACCTTAAAGATCATCTAGTTCCAACCTCCCTGCCATGGGCAGGGACACCTCCCACTAGACCAGACTGCTCTTGATGTGAGCAAGAGCATGGTCCTGTTGCAGATACTGATTCAGAAGAAGGTGATGCAGCCCCACTTGAGAGATCCAAAGCTGTTGCACAGGCACTGAATCACAGAATGGTGAGGATTGTAAGGGACTTCTGGAGATCACCTAGTCCAACACCCCTGATAAAGCAGGGCTACTTAGAGCAGGTACAGGATCACATCCAGGCAGGCTTTGGGTCTCTTTGGAGAGGGAGACTGCACCACCCTTCTGGGCAGCCTGTTACAGTGCCCTGGCACCCTGATAGGAAAGTTTTTCCTCACTTTCAGATGGAACCTCCAGTATTCCAGTTTGTGCCCATTGCCTCTTGCCCTGTTGCTGAACACCACTGAAAAGAGTTTG
Source organism: Ramphastos sulfuratus (assembly GCA_013399055.1). Classification (NCBI taxonomy): domain Eukaryota; kingdom Metazoa; phylum Chordata; class Aves; order Piciformes; family Ramphastidae; genus Ramphastos; species Ramphastos sulfuratus. Next base: position 20,861 of record WBNM01039731.1, read on the forward strand.
CTCCCACCCTCTTGACCACCACCCTTCAGATATTGATAAGCATTGATAAGATCCCCTCTCAGTCCTCTCTTCTTCAGGCTAAGCAGCTCCAGGTCTCTCAACCTTTATCAGAGAGACACTCACATCCCCTCATCATCTTTGTAGCCTCCACTGCACCCAGGTCTCTCA
>WBNM01039732.1:0-90850 GCA_013399055.1 Ramphastos sulfuratus
TCCCAAACCATCACACCTGATAAGGCATAGCAGAGAAATTCTTTGCCTACATTGATTGGCTGTGTTCAGGCATTCCACCAGCATAAGATAACAAACAAGAGAAGCTGGAGTAGAAAATTTTAGCACAGTGATCTCATTTCTACTCACAAAGGCAACTGTCCTGTACGGCTTCATTGCATGTACTCATCCACATCATTCCTGAAAAAGCTCTTTCTTAGCCAGGCAGTGTGGAGCCATGTTCAAAGATCACTTGAACACATCAGAAGACTTTCCCTCAGCAGTAAGAATAGTGCTGGAGCTAAGTTTACAAACGCATGACACAAAACAACAACCAGCAAACCAACAACCACCCAAAGCCACCCAGCTCTAGCTGCCAAACTCCCAGTTTGGACACCTTCTGTTGTAAACCTGGAGTTAACAGCCTGTGGGGGTTACTCACAGAACTGGCACCTGTCCCCCGTGTACTCGGGCAGGCAGCTGCAGAGGGGCTGGTTGCCGGCGGTGACGCTGCAGGTGCCCCCGTGCTGGCAGAAGCGGTGGCAGACGGTCTGGTTGCAGGTGGGTCCTGTGAAGCCCAGGGCACAGTTGCAGGTTGGCCTCCCTGCTCCCAACAGAGAAAAGTGGTCTGAGAGACTGTGAAACCAACGCCTGAGCAGCAAGCAGCACTTCAGCCATGCAGGTGTCACAGAATGGTAGAACAGAATCCCAGAAAGGTGCAGCTTGGAGGGGAGCTCAGAGCTCATTCCCTCCACCCTCCCCACCATGCCCAGAGACACCTCCCAAGCCAGACTCAGCAGCTCAAGGCCTCATCCAGCCTGGCCTGCAACATCCCCAGCAAGGAGGCAGCCACAGCCTCCCTGGGCAGCCTGTGCCAGACTCTCACCACCCTCACATTCAGCAACTTCCTCAGCTCCACTCTAACCCTGCTCTGCCTCAGCTCCAAACCATTCCCCTTTGGCCTATCTCCAGACATCCTCATGCAAAGTCTCTCTGCAGTCTTTCTGCAGGATCCCTTCAGGCACTGGCAGGCAGCTCTAAGGTTCCCGCAGAGTCTTCTCCTCTGCAGGCTACACACCCCCCCAGCAGCATGTGTTACTCATCAGCCCCCCTTGCTTTCTCTAGCCACAGCTACAAGATGCCTTTGCAAACATTGCTTGAATTCAGAAGGTTTAAAAAATGAAGTTAGCAGTGTGGTTAATGGACGAGTCCAACTCTGCACCTCTGCATTTAACACTGCTGCATGCATGCTCCTTGGATCTTCACTTGGGAACTATTCTAAAAGATGGTCTCAAGCAGGAATGACTAAGACATGGCTAAGCTCTCAGATCATCTGCCAGGCTGGGTTCCTCCAGTGGCAGAAGACAAATGTTGGTGTAAAGAGCATCAATGCCTCCTCAGAATGACCTCCACTATTCTGCAGTCTACAAACCTGTCTGTAACCACACTGGTAGTGCAACATTTACCAACACACCAACAGCCAAGCCTTACACAACAGTGTTTTGCTAACCCACAAGTCTGTGGTCTCTTTTGCCATCCCTACCCCACACACCATAAATACTGCAAGGTAAGAATTGCTGCCTTGTGTCAGCCCAAAGATGCCTGCCAGGTCAGTATTCAGTGTCTGCAGAGCAGCGAAGCCCTAGGGGTGAACATTAGCACAAAAGGAACTCCTACTCCATAGCCTCTCCTCAAAGAGTTCCAAACCAATGTTTAAAGCCTGATGTGTTCTACGATTCCTCACTATTTTAATTTTCCCAATTTCCTCCCTTATCTAAATCTCCCGTCTAAAGGATTTATAGCTTTGTTACAATTTGACTGCTTTATTAAACTCTTCCACCTTTCCCTGACATTTTTATTACGGCTTATCTGCTTTAAAACAAACTTCTAGATCCCATAAATGTTTTTCCATCTCCTGATTTTTCTTTTTTATCTCATTTGCAATCTTCTTTTCAATTAAATGACCTGATGAGTCCAACATGCTACCCCCTTCCTCACTTCCTAATAATCTATCCATGTTCTTGTTTACCTCTTACAAAGCATTATTGCCCTCTTGCTTTCATCCATCTTTTAGGGTTTTCTTAAAGAAAACAGACCAAGTTTAATGCTTTTCTTCTTCCTGGCTTCCTAGGAAGGGAAGAGGCTACTCAGGACTTGTAAACGGGCAGACAGGATGGTCTTCATCTGAATGAGGAACCCAACCTGCTGGCAACTACAACCAAGAGCTTAGCTGGGTTACTGCAGCATCAGGGCCAGCTGACAGGCAAAGGCTCATCCCTGTGAGGGAAGTCACAGAAATGCTGTACTGCTGAGTGAAGGATTGTGCAGGGGCTGGCAGCAGTCAAAGAGCAAATAGGTGTCAGGCAGAACAGCAATGCATTGTATGTAGATTGCAAAAAAACCCCAAAATAGTAACAGACATTGACTACAGAAATGGTAAAGGCCTGAACATGGAGATGGGAGAGCCAGAAACGTCTGCTGTTCAATGGGGGCACATCAGTGCTGTTGGCTAGGGCAAATCTGGAAAAGCAGGCAGCTGACAGGCTGCTGGAAAGCCAGTGCCCATTCCTTGGCAGCTCTCCTTTGCCAGGGACAGGACAGGCTACGTGCTGCAGAAGTGCTCAGCAAGAGAGCTCTCTAATGCACTCCGAGTGCCAGGCAGCAGCCCCTGGGGCTGCAGGTGGAGGCTCTAGCAGGACAAGCAGCCCACCAGAGGTAAGTGGTGACAGTTCTATGGGTATGTTGGCATGACAATGGAATCTGGGAGACAGCAGGGACAGGAACAGCTTCCTGATGAAAGACTCCAGGTACCCCTGCATCTACCTGTGGAAAGCATCACACAACACCAGAAAACAAACTTCTCACTCAGGGACAGTTCTGCTTCCTGCAGGGGTGGGTTGGTGAGTACACAGAAGAAGCTGTGCTTGGCTTGAGCCTAGCTTGCCTTAAAATGTACAGAAGAGCCCAAATCCCAAGCAGTGGAATGAAATAACATTTCAGGGTTAGTCTTCCATAAAAATCCTCTCTCATTTTGATACTGGAAATGCTTAGCACTGCCTGGTGCGTTCTGGCTAGGTCCCCTCCTTGCTACCCTTCATCTCAGTCAGAGCTTCCTCAGTTTAATATCATGTCTGGTGTAGGTATCCACAGCCACTGCCACATCTGCCTCCCAATGGCTTTTACCACAGCTGCATCTATAAATCTGAAATGTGCAACTCTTCCTACCTTTATTTTGTTTCTTCTCTCCTTAGCTTGAGGTCTCATTAATGAAGATTAAATATCCCACAGACCCCATAATTCAGATGTTCTGCATTGTTTTAATACTTTCCATTTATTTAATAACATCTGCACTGGAGAACTTTCCAGTGAAGCACCCTGGGTTTTTTTCCATGCAGAATGATTTGTTGATTCTTTTCCTTCACTTCCTTTTTGGCTCTCCTCACACAAAATGCTCCACATAAATCTTTTCTTTGCTATGTTTTCTATTTTTAGCTATGCTAATTCAAAGTGTTTTGCAAATCATCCTAAAGGCCATGAGATCAGTTAGTCTCTTCCCCTAATGAGTACAGCAGGAACAAAACCACTGACTTAAAAATAGCTCCAGCTACTTTAATATGCATCAGCCTGGTTACTCATATCTGTCCCCTGTGATTCAGACATTAAATCAAAGCTGCTGAACTCAGATGTTAGCACCAAGGCTTTCTGGTTTTCCCCATGTACACACTTGTATTTAAATTTCTGCCCCCAGGCCAGGGGGGTTCATGTCATCTTTCATCTCCAGCAGCGTTTCGATAAAAAAAGATGAAATAAAATACTGATAGAACATAGATCTGAAACCAGTTTTTTGTTATTAATACTCCTCTATTTGTTAAAATTATGGTCCAGTGATATTTTCCTAGTTTGTAGAAAAGATTATTCTATTCTTTCCTAATGCAGGCTGATAAATATGCCAAAGTGCTGACAGCTCTATGAAAATTTAATGTGCTAGAGCCCAAACTCCATTTTCACCACTCAATTTAACCTGACTTTTAGTAGTGTTAATAGTTCATTGCCTATTTATACACAGACTCCTGCCACCTAAAATACTACTAATAATGACATTTTCATCTGTCTTGTTCTCATAAATTATTTCCAAGAACAGTTTATCAAACAACAGCAAACAATGCCATGAGGTTTGGCATCACAGAACCAGAGAACAGATTTATGTCTGCACATCATCAGTCAAGATAGAATCACAGAATGGTTTAGGTTGGAAGGGACCTCAAAGCTCAGCCAGTTCCAACCCCCTTGTGCCATAGGCAGGGACACCTCCCACTAGTACAGGTCACTCAAGGCCTCATCCAACCTGGTCCTGAACACCTCCATGGAGGTTGTGGAACACAGAAGCACAGAATGGGATCNATGCAGTATATGTCACTGGCAGCCACTGCACAGTGCCCTCATGCACACAACATTTCTGCATTCAGGTTACTCAGATGGTTTCAAGATCAGAGCTCTACAAACATGGGAATAAAATTGTCTCTTAGCTCCTGACCATCACCACCACAGGAATGTTACCAACATCTGCAGTACACAAAAAGTATTAATGAGGAAAGTGCTTTGTGCAGTGCTAAATTCCTGAGAATCCAGGTAACCATCCTTGGGTGCATTTAATGCAAAATTGAGCAACATTTCCTTTTCTGAAAGATCTTTTGTGGCTGTCTCCTTGCTGGGGGTGTTGCAGGCCAGGCTGGATGAGGCCTTGAGAAGCCAAGTCTAGTTGAGAGGTGTCCCTGGGCATGGTGGGGAACTTGGAGTGGATGAGCTCTGAGGTCTCTTCCAACCTGAGCCATTCTAGGGCTGTGTGATTCAGTGCAGTCCTCAACTGGATTGACTGTCTGAGAAGATTGCCTTCTGTTCTTCTGCCTCGAACAGAGGAGCCTCTGAGCTCCCACCTGTCCTCTTTAGTCTCTCCTCTAACATCATCAGCTGAAGACAAATTCCCTGTTGCTGAAAACTGTTGTCTGAGTGTCATAGAATCATNCCTGCTGCCCACACTGCTCTTGCTGCAGCCCAGGGTCTGGTTGCTCTCTGGGCTGCAAGTGCACAGTGACAGCTCAGACTGTCAAGGAGGACAAGTTGGCAGCACATTCTCAGTGTCTCATCTGTAAATGCTGCAATTTCCAAACCACAGCAACAGTGTCTAGAGAGCATGGAGCAGCCTTTGTGTCTGCAGCATTTCTCCTCTCACTGCTTCACAACCAATGTGCTGGCATTGTCCTCCTTACTGCCTCTAAGCCCATCCTTGCATGCATTAATCTCCACTTACAGAAACTCAATTCAGGTATTCCCTGTACTGATTTGTGTTTAAAACAATTCTAAATAGCAAGCCCAAAGAGATGAGCTGCAGAGAATTCATTAAAGGTGCCTGGCAAGGCATAGGAAAAAATAGCCAAAAGTAATAATGAAAATTCTCTCAGGCAAGAAAGAGTCTGAAAGCAGCTACCATGTGAAGATTGTTTATGGAGCCTCTCTTCAAAATAAAGTCAGATAAATATTTTTTAAAAAGAACATTTAAAACAAAATTAAAAAAAAAAAAATCTACACATTTTTTGTTGTCCTAATTCCAGACCTCACCAACCTAGAAAACTCTCCTCTAGTTTTTCCCAATGTTCTGCACAGAATTTCTTCAATTAAAGGCAAATGCTTCATGGTGAGCCTAGGACACCTGAAGTCACTTTTGGCAGCATGGCATGAAAAGAGAGATGAAGTTTCTGGAATGAGGATGAAGTGCACTTTCCTTCTAGCTTACATCCACAGGATGATGACAGGCATCCAAATTCTACCCTGTTCAATTAGGGTTTGATTTCAGAGGCTGCACTTGCTCATAGTTTGCCCATTTTATTTGCTATATAATAGCAAATAACTTTAAAATCATCAGAAGTAGCTAATAAATATTTCAGTGCACTCAATATATGCAGGTGATACATTTGGGGAATGGAATGGTTTATCTTCAGCTCCTATTTACACTGGTTTTGGTAAGGAAGAACAGTAAGCAGACAAACTCTGACTGATGCTGTGGCCTAAAGAAGAGAGCTGTATGTGGTGCTTCACAGGACCACCCAGGGGCTTTTGAACTTCAAAAAGAATAAACTTGTAGGGAAGCAGCTCTGGTTTTGTAACCTCTCTCAAAGTTTAAAACCTGAGCTAACTCTGGTGAGTGCCAAGGCACTGCTGGTCTGTGCCTGGGTTCCAAAGGAGGAACACCTCAGAGCCAGTGCTGTGTGGCTCCAGGCTTTCCTTGGGAAGCCTGTGCCAAGGCACTGCTGGTCTGTGCCTGGGTTCCAAAGGAGGAACACCTCAGAGCCAGTGCTGTGTGGCTCCAGGCTTTCTGTAGGAACCTGTAGAGCTGCTTTGCTATGTCACTTCCCAGCACCACTGCAAGGAGCCAGGTGGCACCACACCAACTTGCTGCACCATCCTGCCTGCTGCAGGCTGTAGAAGGCTCTGAGTGACCTGATCAGCTACACCTCAGACCAGTCTGCCTCGACATGTGGCTAAACAGCACTCCTCACCTGCCCACAAGCTCGTCCTGATGAGGAGGTGATGCAGCATCACCCTTTGAGACTGCTGAGACTGGTGTGGTGTCAGTGAAGCAACAGATCCCTCACTGGCAGTGCTCTCAGTATGCACCATCACATCCCCAAAACGACTTTTTGTGCTCATAAAATGGGATACAAAATAATAGTTTCTTTATATATAATTGTTTCCTGAGACTATTAAATCAATTTTCACTCAGTGAAAAGAAAATAGTAAGAAAACAGTAATGCTTTGACACGAACATCTCAATGTTGTGTAGTCAGACACAGCCTACACAGTTAGCACAGCACAAATATTTGTCTCCCTGTAGTTAGATTAGTCAATGTGTCCAACATGTTTGGAAAACTGCAGCTCCACCATCTCCACGTTGAGCTGTGAGAAGAAATTGAGTGCATTTTCACAGCAACATCCAATATTTTCCAAATCCCCATTAATTTGGCTCACAAGAAAGTATTCATTATTATACCCTAACTTTTAATTACACGTCTCAGATGTGTACTTTTAATTAACTGATGACATTTTCTTTCTTCTACCATTGTAGTTCAATACAACTGTCATAAACTTATAAATTTTAATTAAAGCTGCCCCAATCTCCAGCTATATAGTGCTCACACAGGAATTTGCCAAAAGGCTTAGCAGTAAGTAAACCAACAGTGAATAATCCCTGAATTGCCAGTGGGATTTGTTTAACAAATTAACATTTGTGAGCAGATAATGAGGTTCTACAACTTAACACGTTCAGCAAAGATTTAGCACAGTCATGTTTTAAAAATTGAGTAATGCTCTGCAATTTACTTAATTAGTTGCCACATTCCTGTTGTGAGTTGGGTGGGGAAGGAGAGCAGGATTTGCACATTCACTGGGACACACAGGGCCACCAGGAAAGGCTTTCACCTGCTGCATCATCCAGGGCACCCCTCTACAGCAACCCAGGCTGGGGGTGGTGAAATCAGAGCAGCCCTGCAGAAAAGGACTTGGGGGTGCTGGTAGGTGAGAAGCTGTCTGTGAGCCAGCTGTGGGCACTCACAGGCCAGAAGGCAGATGGCAGCCTGGGCTGCACCTAAGGAAGAGATTCTACCCTTCTGCTCTGCTGAGACCTCACCTGCAGTGCTGTGTCCAGCTTTGGGGTCCCCAACACAAGAGAGACATGGACCTGATGGAGCAGGTCCAGAGAAGAGCCACTAAGGCGAGCAGAGGGCTGGAGAACCTCTGCTATGGGGACAGGCTTAAAGAATTGGGTCTGTTCATCCTGGAGAAGACTCCATGGAGGCCTTAGAGCTGCATTTCAGTATCTGAAGGGGACCTACAGGAAAGCTGGGGAGGGGCTGTTCAGAAGGGGTTGTAGCAGTAGGACAAGGGCAATGGTTTGAAACCATAGCAGGGCAGATTTAGGCTGGACATCAGGAGGAAGTTCTGCACAACGAGGGTGGTAAAATGCTGGAGCAGGCTGCTCAGGGCAGAGAAGAAATCTGGTTAAATTGGAATACATAATTAAAATTTTGATTAATCCAGGCAGGCAAACACAGTACAGCAGAATATTCCTGCCAGCAGGTATGCCCAGTGAGAGTCAGCAGAGCCAGCCCACTGCTTCTCCTGGCACAAGCTGCATGTGCATGGTAAGCTTCAACTGCACTTCAAGATTCAGAGTCTCAAAAATCAGGCATTTGAAGAGTGAGATGTGGACTGTGGTGACTTCCATGCTGGCTCTCCTGATACATTTCTGGTCTGCCTGCACCAAAAATCTATCTGCTCAAGCAGCAATAAGGTTCATGCCTGCATCTCCAGGCCCTCTGTAGCAGCTGGGGCCATGAGTCACAATTCAGTACACTGTAGAATCCACTCATATCTCTTTCCTTTACTCACTGCTGACCAGACCTATTACATGAACTATTTCAGCAGGGCTGAGAGGTTGCAAAGCTGGATTTATCAGGGGGAAATTATATATATATTATATATAATGTTATACTATATATTATAAATATATAATACAATACAATATGACATGATATGATATGACATGATATGAAATAATATAATACAAACCAAACTAAACTAAAGCTAAACTGCAGGTGATATCATGGATGTGTGAGCCCAGCAAGTGTCAGCTGGTGGTGAGGAGCTGCTGGAGGCAAGAGAGCCCCATGGCTACTGCCAAAAGAAAAGGAAAACTGAGCTGAGTTCTAGGAGCTACAGTAACTAACTTTGTGAAGACTTCCAGCCCCATCAAAGTGGTACTTAAATGCCAAGCATGTAGAGATGCTGGAGTAAACATCCTCAGATGACAAGGAAGATTTGCACATCATTTAAATCACCCATGACTGACTTTAATTCACTTGCATGTCCTCACTAAACATGTATTGATCTCACTGCATTGATAAAAATCTCTGCTTATCATTTGTGTCAGCAGTTCCACCAGCTGCTAGAAGCAGTTTCAAGTACAATTAATCAAGTTCAAGTACAAGTAATTCTCATTTTCTCATACTCAGTCACTATTAGTGATGTTAACTATGAACAACATTATTAACCCTCAAGTACTCAGAGGTGAAGCATCCTCTGCAGCTTGGCACATGGCACACTGATAGATTTGCAGTCACTTAGATTATTGCCATCACATCTCAGTCAATAGGAAGAGGCTCTGGAGAAGCCAGCACAGTCAGTGAAGCTAAATTACTGAACTACATAAGCTGGAGTTAATAAGTAAGGAGAAGTAAAGAAAATTGGGATCTGAGCCCCCTTTGTCACAGACTAAGCCACCTAACTGTGTGTTACAGGGAGCTGTCTCTGCACCAAACAGGCAGCAGCTCCCATTCAAGCCAGGTGCCTGTACTGTTCCTTCACACATCAGGGGTTTGATGACTTCATCACACAGGAGAAAATTCTTCCCACCACCTTTAGCAGCTGGCAGGCTTCTGAGAAGAAGAGACTAGACAGCAAATTCTCCTCCAGCTGTTCTACTTTCCATCAAGTATTCAAATACTCCTTGGAGCAGAAGACAGAATTCAACTTGCTTCTCCCCAGATGAATACATTTTGGAGTACTTCTTATCACACTTTCCAGCCCAAACACTAATTGCATTACACAAGCTGCAACAGCTGGCATGCCAAGGACAAAGATCCACTGTCAAATACCCACTTTCTGACAGATCAGATAGTTTCCCTAAAAATAATTTAAAATTCCTTCAGGAAAACAAAGGATCACCCAAATCTCCCTGGGAATTAAGGAGTAAAATGCTCATTGTTGTGAGTTTCGGTAAGACAAAGGTAGAAAACTGAGGCCACACAACTAACTCAAGGAAACATTTCTCTGTGTACAGACAAAAAAATCTAGAGGGAGAAGTGAGATAAAGAGAGAGCCAGATGTAGGTGGTTGGTCCAGATGTAGTATCTCTGGACCTCCCAAATTACAGTTCCAATTCTACACCTCAACATTTGATCCTCTGCACTGCCCACTCGCTTCTATGCTCCTTTTGCCAGGGTGCAGCTTGATTCTACTAAACCAGCAGGCACATGAATGAAAGCCACAACTGAGAGTAAAGTGTGAGCTGCACAACATTAAGCACAGGCAAAGCAAATGAGTCACAACATGGAAAAGGCACCAGAAATGGGGAACAAATGCAAACTATCTGCATTAAGGCAGGTAAGAGAGAGCTGCTGGGAAGTACTCACCGAGCAGAGAGGCTCCGCAGGTGCCTCCGTTCTGGCAGTAGTTGTAGCAGTGGTTGGTTTCACACCGCTCACCAGAGTAGCTGGGCCAGCAGTGGCACCGGGGGTCCCCCTTCTCATTCACGATGCACTTGCCCCCATTCTCACAGGTTAGTTTGCAAGTCTCACCTGCAGCAAGGGCACAGAGACATGCTCAACAACCCTGTTTCACAACAGGCGAAACAGAACCCTGCACCTCGAACAGAGCTGCACAACTCTACCAAGAGGGGAACCAAAACAGATCACTTTTCAAGAGGGGAACCAAAACAGATCACTTTTCAAGAGGGGAACCAAAACAGATCACTTTTCAAGAGGGGAACCAAAACAGATCACTTGTCAAGATGGAGAAAGTAAACTAACACTCTATGTCCACTGTGCTAGAAAGAAAATACACACTTGGGAGAGCAGAAGCACTGGGAAGGCTGCAGAGGGCTGTGGAGCCAGTGGGGACTGCCTCAGCTCCAAACCATTGCCCCTTGGCCTGTCTCAGACCCTCTCAGGCCAAGTCCCTCTGCAACCTTCCTGCAGGATCCCTTCAGCTCTTGGAAGAGAGATTCACCTGACACTGACACCAGCTCTGAAATGTATCCCGAGGGACTGTCTGGCACATGCCTCCTTCAGGTGGTTCACAATAAAAACATGAAATCCCACCAATGATCCCTTTCTGGTACCCACCCTGGCTACATACATCTGGTGCAACAAAGCTGCTTTGTAGTTGGGAGTTTGAGGATGCCTCAGTGTTTTATTTATTGGAGTGGTTCATTAAACTCTTTGATGTTCCATGAAGCATTCTTCAGTTACTCATTACAGAGGTTGTTTAAATGGATAATGTAGCATAGCTGATTGGAGAGCAGGGCTATTTTTGTTTCGCTTATCTTATCTGTTTTACTTACCATTAGTCATGAGTTTATAGAGCAGAACTTGGTAAAATGGACTGAGGAAGAATGAAGCACAGACTGCAGAAGACTGAAGTAGTGAACTGAAGTTCGTAGTTATGAACCTTGCCCATAGCACATTACAAACATGTTAAAGTCCTCTTTTAGAACAAACCCATGGAAGATGACAGAAAATTTGGGGGGAAATTTAAACGAGGACATTAATATAGACTGGGAATTAAAGAGAAAAACATAGCATCAAAGGAGGTTCTCCTGCCCTCTGCTCTGCCCTGCTGAGACCACACCTGGAACACTGTGCCCAGTTTTGGACTCCCTGGTTCAAGAGAGACAGGGACCTGCTGGTGAGAGTCCAGTGGAGAGCCTGAGGGATGGTTGGGTGATGTGAAGAAAGACTCTACTGTCCCTTTTCCTTTGCTCATTCCATTTTTTGATAGTCCCTCCTCCCCCAGGCACACACACATCTTTTCTTGGCATTTCTGTAACCACCTTTTCTCCCTAGAGAAGAATGCATCTTACTTTTTGCTGGTTTTCCCTTTGAGACCTCCACTGGTCTAGGCAGCTAACAAGAGAGGTGATGCTAGAGCACAAGGTTCATGAGCTGCACTCTCTGGGACAAGAGGAGTGTCCCCACCCACAGTGGAAAGCAGCAGACAGGTATCTGTTCTTGCCTGTCCTTCAGGGAAGGGCAGAGCTCATCTTTCCCTGAGTTGAAGGCACCTACTGAAGACAGAGTACAGAGTTCCAGCCTTGAGGTTGTGTAAATCTTTCTGCCCCTCCAGATGAGGGCCTTGCTCTCTGCCAGGCTTCCACATGCTGAAATTCATCAGAACAAGCTGTAAGTCCCATATTCTGCCTGAGTACATTAAGATAGATGCACCTCTTGGTTTTCCCTTCATGTATTTTTTTTCTTTTTAAAAATCTGTTTGCTTTACAGTTTGAAATGGAAGAGAAGGGCTAAGGAAAGGATGCACTGTGAGGAAAAGTTAACCCACACCTGCTGCAATGCAAGCCACTCCCTTCTGCTCTGGGAAAGAGCAGTGCCAACAGTAATCCCTCTGTAGATGCAGAAGATACTGCTGAAACAAGAGATTTCCATCATGGCAGAAGCAGGTCTCTGGATGGCCTCTCCTCTATCTGAAATCTGAAAAGCCTGAATGCAGGACAAACCCCAGGATGGCAGCAGGGACTGAGCTGCCAGAGCCTTTGGTAGTGCAGCTCCTCGAGGCACAATTTGTGGGTGGAGAAGAAGGTACAGAGGGGTTCAGCTTCACCTCCTCAGCCAAGCAGTGGGGCTGCCTGCAGCCTCTGTGTGCAGTGGGCCACCCCCTGCAGGGATGTGCTGAAGGGGGCACCATGACACATGAAGTGCTTTGTCTCCCTTCAGAAGCCAAGCCAGTTCTGAGGCTGTGCCATTTTCCTCCAGCTTTTCATCCAGCCCAAAGAGCACAAATATTCCCTTAAAATCCAAGTGATGTATGGACAGCTCCAGAATATGGAACTCCTGCAAGAGTTCATTGCTGCTGCCCCTTCAGCTGCGGTGCACCCTGCCTCCCTCCAGTGCAGGGCTCTGTATTTCATCCTCCTGGTGCGTTTTTAGCTTCTTTGTGCTGCAGACAATCAGAATAAACTAAGGGATGCCAACCCAGCAGTCTCCTCTAGGACAAGGAAGTGGCAGTCCAGGCTTTTAAAAACTGCAGGGTCACTGCTGGACTGCAACAGTCAGGCCTGCACTCAAGAAATAAGCTAGGAAAGAACTGTGCTCTGTCAATCACAACCATCTAGGGCAGAGGAGATGGAAGCTCTTCTAAGAGCACACAGGAATTCACTTTCCTTTTGCCATGGAAGTACCGGAATGATAGAACATAGGTGTGTTGTAATGCAGCCTGAAACAGCCAAATCACCCCCAAAGCTGTTTCTGATGAGCCCTGGGCAGATGCTGGGGAAGCAGCTGTCTCCAAGCTGGCTGCAGTCCTACAGGAAGCCACTGAGGATCCAGTACTTGTAACACCGCCCACTGCCTAGGCAGCCTCTGGCGATTCCGGCTTGCAACCGGCAGCCAAATCATTCAAAAGCTTCTGCAGATCTTTCTCTAACAAAAAAATCCCTTCCTGAATGCTGTCAGGTGGCATCACCCTTTGTCCCACCAGGAACACTGCAGCATTTCTGAAATGATGGCTTCCAGTTGCCACCAGGCACCAGTGAACACCAACCTCCTGCTCTCAGCCCTTTCTTCACCACCAAAGCAGTAACTGCAGCTCACTTGGAATGATGTTTGGGTGGTACTGGGAGAGCAGAAACCTTGACAAGGATCCAGGTATGTCTCAGGTGGACACAGAGCTGGCCCTCGGAGACACAGGAGGATGCTCTGTGAAGACAAGGCCTGACTGGTCTCAGGAGCCACAGTCCTTGGGCAGCGTACCAATGCCTTCCATCGTGCCCACGTCAGTGCCATCCCTTCTGCCCTGGCAGTGGGAGCTGGTGCAAACCAGGTGTAATATACTTGGTAGCTGTGTACCTATGACACTGGCAGGTGTTCAGCCAAGGGTAGCAAATGGTCCATTTCCCTCAGTTTTGCCAGAGCACAGCGTGGCACATATGCAAGTTGGCACTACAGGGGTCTCGCACGCAATGTACTCCTACCCAACAAACTCCTGCATATTGTTTTATTCTCTAACTTCAATTCCTTGGGAGAGAAAAAGAAAGGCTGCTAGACAGCCTTAGCAATACCACCCTGCAATATAGACCACAACACAGCCAACACCACATTATACACTACAACACAGTCAGGTTCGTTCACTATTTAAAGAGTAGGCAGCATAAGCAGGTGAGGTTTTCTCCACGGCTTTACAGGTAAATTAATTTAATTGCTACATTCAGCTTTTGAGGTACTGAGAATCTCACCAAAGTGTGCACCACTTCCACTTCTCAGCCTGGCATTAAGCATTTGAAAAAGGTCCTACTAAATCCCTACTTACCAGACACATTAAGAAACCCTGTGCTATGTTTTCTGGGAACTCCTGAATTCCATCAGTTTGACCACCTTAGACCTGGCTCAAGTCAGAGAGAGAATGGTTAATAATCTCTGTCTAAGGAGGAGATCTTTTTTCCCTCTAAAGCACAGCAAGAATTTAGTAGCTCTTTTCCCACACAGTCTGGTTTTCTGCTCCTTGACATTAGCCATTAGAGATGTTAGTGAAAGATGTAATTTTAGATAAATAGGTTTCAGTTGTTTTTCTTTTTTGCTTGTTACTTCAAAGTAATTACTCTCTGCTCTGTTGTTCTTACAGCCCATGGCTGCAATCTAAGCAAAGGTGTTCCTTGATGGCCTCTAAGGTTTTGGGTTTTTTTCCCCTCCTGCCTGGGTAATGTTTAATTTGGAACCCAAAATGCTTCAGAGCTTTTCAAACCTCTTTTGGTCAACATATAAAGCCACTCTTTTTGAAATACCCTCTTGCATCAGTTCAGCTGAGAGGTCATTTTTCATTTTTATGAATATAAACAGTTTTTACCAATGAAGGATTTAATTTCTTCACATATTGTTTCCATTTCAAATAAGTGATATACACCTCAAATACATACACTTCAAATAACTTCACAAGACCCTTGACTGCCCAGCTCCTTGCAATAGCAGCAGCTGACCAGCTCTTCATTTCTGGTTCTCCTGCAGGTCTCAATACCTACCTAAGAGGCTCTGATCAATGCATGTTCCATTCACTAAGGATTTGCCTTCGGGACAAGCACAGGTCGCACCAGAAGGGTTGAGTAAGCAAATGAATTCACATGTCAGGTCCAAGCAGGGGTTAGGCACTGTTTGAAAAGAAAAAAATATTAAAAATATTGTGGGTTAGTGTTCAGTTTGTTTCCAGAATTACACTGTGTTCTAGAACTAGGAAAAAGACAAATAAACAGAAAGAAAAATTCTGACACACCTCCAGCTTCCAGGATCCCAGCAGCCTGAAGCTGCTGAACACACTCAGCAGTGCAAGACTCAAGCAAGACAGAATTTACTCTAGCAACAAAAATAAATGTACTGGCAACACACAGGCAGAAACCTCATCTGGCTGTGCATAAAGGTATTTGTATTCAGCTCTCTCCTCATTATTTTATATCTCATTTACAGTGCAGGCACACAAGGCAAACATTTGTCCAATGTCCTTTCAAATGAGAGAAAATGCATCAAAATACCTGAGTTAAGCTGATCTGAAGAAACCAGACAATCTATTTGCCATTTGCACAATCAGGCTGGGGCTTCCATTACAGAACTTGCTCCTATTTCCCCTCCCCGAGGTGAGCTTGCTCAATATTGAGTCTCAGGTAATTATGCTTACTCACAGTCCATTTGTTTGTAGCGGTGCAAAACCAAGGCACTTTTTGCTTTAGCAACATCCACACTCAGATATTCTACCAGGCTCCTGCCAAACTTGTGCACTTTGAAGGCGCCGTTTTTAGGGCCTGCTCCATAGATGTAATCCTCAAAAATGTCAATTCTGTGTGGATGCAGTAAACCTTAAATGCAAAGGAAAAACAAGCACCAATGCATCTGCTCAGTTTCACATAATGGTTTAATAACAACTTCAACTCTGCTTTTGCAGTCACCACCTCAAGGCATCAGTTTGGACCCACAAAGACTCCTTTCTAAAAAGCAGCCTTCTTAATAGGAACTCATCTCTCAAGCAACTGAAGTCTCCAGCTTTGTGTTAGCTTTCCACACAATTCACAGATCACAGCTCACAGGGTGTCAGGAATTGAAAGGGACCCAAAGAGCTCATCCAGTCCAACCCCCCTGCCAGAGCAGGACCAGACAATCCAGCTCAGGGCACACAGGAACACATCCAGACAAGCCTGGAAAGGCTCCAGAGAAGGAGACTCCACAGCCTCTCTGGGCAGCCTGTGTCAGGGCTCTGGGACCCTTCCAGGCAAGAAGTTGCCCCTTGTGTTGAGCTGGAATCTCCTGTGCTGCAGCTTCCATCCATTGCTCCTTGTCCTATCCCAGGGAGCAAGTGAGCAGAGCCTGACCCCCCTCTCCTGACCCCCAGCCCTCAGATATTTAGAAACATTTATTAAATCCCCTCTCAGTCTTCTCTCCTCCAGACTAAGCAGCCCCAGGTCCCTCAGCCTCTCTCACCAGGCAGTGCTCAGTCCCCTCATCATCCTCATAGCCCTCCCTTGGACCTTCTCTAGCAGATCCCTGTCCCTCTGAAACTGGGGAGCCCAAAACTGAAGGCAGTACTCAAGATGAGGTCTCACCAGGGCAGAGCAGAGGGGAAGGAGAACCTCCCTTGGATCTGCTGGACACACTCTTCCTAATACATCCCAGGACCCCACTGGCCCCCTTGGCTACCAGGGCACATTGCTGTGCCAAGAGCACATTGCTGTCCTCAGAAAGTGGTTGGTTATTAAAAAGCAGGGAAATCCTAGAGCTAGCCAGATATTGGCAGGCAGCTCTAAGTTCCCCTGGAGCCTTCTCCTCTGCAGACTGCACCTCCCCAGCTCCCTCAGCCTGTGCTCACAGCAGAGCTGCTCCAGCCCTTGCAGCATCTCTGTGGCCTCCTCTGGGCTCACTCCACAGCTCTGTGCCCTGCTCAGGTAGACAATACCTGAAGTATCCTCTAACCAAAGCAATGCCTGCTATTTAACAAAGCAGCTTGTTGCTTGCACGGCTGCTCTGCAGAGTGAAAGCTCAGCCAAATGACCTAGCAAGGAAGTGGACTGCCCTACCTTGTCTGGTGCTCACAGAGACGACCGAGTCGGAGCCATCGAAGAGGACACTGCCGATGACAGACAGCTCAAAGTCTGCCCAGAACAGGCGCTGGCTGAACTGATCCACCACCAGGCCTGCACAGCAGAGAGAAGCTCAAACAGCTATGGAACACCTGACACACAAACACTCACGGCAGATTTATCCCCTTCATACTCTTGTGAACACAAAACACGGCAACGGTGAAAGAAAGCCACCAGGATGGGAAAGTAAGGAGCATGCAATTTAGCATCTGGAGGCAGCCCTGCCTGCCTGCTTCCTTGCTCTTCCAAGGTCAGCACCTTCCCAAACCCTCAGCAGGCAGGGAAATAAACCAGGTGGGAATTAAACAGACTCTAATCCTGTAATTTGCTCTACCACGTCAGTAGATCTCCCAGCAGCAGTGACCACAGGGCAAATGCAGACGTTCAGATCTCCTCCAGTCCTCCTAACCCAGCCTGTTTCCCATGAGTATTTAATCATCTTCTTTGTCTTATCCCCAATAATTCCCACGCAGCAATTACTGCAGGGTGACTGCAACCACACCAGTGCTGCAGGACTTGCACAGAGGTGTTGGCAGCTGAATGTGCTTACAGCCATAGGAGAGCAAAAGCACAACAGCAGTGGGTGAGAGCAGAAGTCAGGTGCCACTGTGGCTACCCAGCCTCTAGGCAACAACAAAACTGGGGGCTGGCTGACACCCAGTCAGGCTCTGCTGCCATCCAGCCAGATCTGGACAGGCTGGAGAGTGGGTGAAGGGCAACCTCATGAAGTCCATTATGGACAAGTGCAGAGTCCTGCATCTGGGACTTTAACACTTCTGCAGGAAACATGAAAGGCTTGGGCTCTTTCCTTGCACTTGCTCTACAAAGAGATGGATATGTGTGAAGTAGCTGGGGAAAATGAAGAGCCTTCATAAATGCCTACTTCTGCCAGGAAGTAAAGGCAGGAAGCCAAGGAAGGATGCCACAGGAGTGTTTTCAGGCAGTAGGCACAGAAAATGAAATAATGTGGCAAGGCATCAGTGAAATTCCCTCTTTGCAAACTCTGCTCATTTGTGGTAATTCTGCTGATTTTCCTCATTTCCATTCCATTCACCCTCATAAGGAAACCAAGCTCTGGTTAAATGGTTTTATGAAACTTTTTGTCTATGAAACACAGTAAGGAAAATTGTGTGAAGAAAAGCTGTAGCAGTCTACTTTCTTTCAGGGCAGAAGAAACTCCCTGCTGCAGTTTCAGATGTTTGATAGCATTGCTGCCTACAACGTTAATGCAATTCACTAATCCACTACTGATGCTCCCTGCCCTCAAAAAAAGAAAAAGCAAAAGGATGATGATGTGTTGAATGCCCTTTGATGACCAAGGAAGTGGAGACTGGCTCTGTAGGACACAACCTTGGCAAGCAACCAGCCAGATGATAATTATGAACCAAGAAGGCACAATTTCAGCAATTAGAACTTAATCCAAAGATTTAAATTTCTGATCTGTTCAGAGTGGTTCATGCAGGAGTACAGCAAAAAATGAGACCAGTTGAAGTTCTACTGCTTACCAGGCTAACCAGAGGGCTCCTACAGAATTTACTGTTGGCTCCATGGGTTTTATCATCACTATTGTGCTTCTTCCTCACCTAAGGAGCAGAACTTTCCTCAAAGCTTTTTCCATCACTAGTGTGATTTCTTAAGCTGCTGCATTTCAATCTAATCTTGTCAATCAAAAGGCCTCCTTAAGGGCTGAGTGTAATCTGCATACCAACACCACCAGCCCATCTGAGCCTGGGACACAACAGTCTGTGAAGAAATGATTCCTTGCTGCTGAGATAGTGGCAGCTCCCCAGCTGCTTAGGTATTCAGATGGCATCCTCTTGAAAGAAACCTGTGTTGCAAGAGATCTGCATACCAAAGTTGGGCAACCCATCATTTGCAATGCAACAACAACAAATTGTGGGTGTAAGCCTGGAGAAACATCAAACGCTGCGTGAGAAAATAGGTCATGGACAAATCCTCTATGGTTTGAAGACAGGATGCTGCTGTTTGAGAGGGACCCATTTGGTTCTGGATTTACCAGCTCTTATGACAAAGAGTTACTTTTACCCTGCCAGAGGAGTCTGAAGGGCAATTCAGAAGATCTCAGCATGCGCTGTCAAGCTTCGAACCAGCTCTGTGCAATTCTGAGATAATTAAGCTGCTGTTTCTTTGAATGTCTGACCCTTGGTTTACACTACTCTGCAGTGTGCTCCAGACAGTAAGTACAACGGGCTGAGGGGTTTCATGTGCATTCCTAGAGCTGTGTCTCACCACTAAGTGGTGTTCCCTTCCTTCATTTTGGTTGTTCAGTGTTACTGAACAAAACATATTTTAACTGATTCTGTACAGAGTGCTGGGCTGTTGCTTTGGCAAATCCTGACACCATTCGAAAACAGAGCAAGAATTTGATTAGTAACTGTAATCAAATGTCCAGCTTAAAAAGCTGAGACTGGAGTTCAGCCAATAAATCTACCCCGAGCTAGCAAGTGGCACTCAGTTATGCGAACTGGATCAGCTGCACACCTGTAGGCCTCTGCAAATTCTTCTGCACCAATATCCTGCGCAGAGTCCCATCCATAGACGACTCCTCTATGTGAGAGCGGTCCCCAATGACTGTCCAGTACATCATCCTAGAAGCATTCAACACAAAAAGCAAGTCAGATGCCTAACCGAACCTCAAAACACCAATGTTACATTATCCTCAGCCTTTCAGCCTACTTGAAAGTCAGAAGATGACTGACCCTGGTTTACTACAGCTAAAGTGAGCAGGAATGTTAAGAAGGAAACGACTTGGGCAAGCTTAGAGATCTGCAGACATCATTTTATTTCTCTTACTCTGCAGCTTTGTGTCACTGACTGAAAGAGAGCAGAGCTGAAGCATACATACCCCTTGCTGGGGTTGTGTCACTGACTGAAAGAGAGCAGAGCTGAAGCATACATAGCCCTTCCTGGGGCTGTGTCACTGACTGAAAGAGAGCAGAGCTGAAGCATACATACCCCTTCCTGGGGCTGTGTCACTGACTGAAAGAGAGCAGAGCTGAAGCATACATACCCCTTCCTGGGGCTGTGTCACTGACTGAAAGAGAGCAGAGCTGAAGCATACATACCCCTTCCTGGGGCTGTGTCACTGACTGAAAGAGAGCAGAGCTGAAGCATACATACCCCTTCCTGGGGCTGTGTCACTGACTGAAAGAGAGCAGAGCTGAAGCATACATACCCCTTCCTGGGGCTGTGTCACTGACTGAAAGAGAGCAGAGCTGAAGCATACATACCCCTTCCTGGGGCTGTGTCACTGACTGAAAGAGAGCAGAGCTGAAGCATACATACCCCTTCCTGGGGCTGTGTCACTGACTGAAAGAGAGCAGAGCTGAAGCATACATACCCCTTCCTGGGGCTGTGTCACTGACTGAAAGAGAGCAGAGCTGAAGCATACATACCCCTTCCTGGGGCTGTGTCACTGACTGAAAGAGAGCAGAGCTGAAGCATACATACCCCTTCCTGGGGCTGTGTCACTGACTGAAAGAGAGCAGAGCTGAAGCATACATACCCCTTCCTGGGGCTGTGTCACTGACTGAAAGAGAGCAGAGCTGAAGCATACATACCCCTTCCTGGGGCTGTGTCACTGACTGAAAGAGAGCAGAGCTGAAGCATACATACCCCTTGCTGGGGTTCACAGCGATTGCATATGGCTCTCCTGCCATGCTGGTAAGGAGTCTTGTACAGTTAGGTCCATTCAATTGTCCTACATTGATGGAGTATCTCAGGCTAGTCCAGTGGGTTGTGTAGTAGCTGAACCAATGCATTCTGGAATGATCAGTCCAGTAAATGTTCCCAGCAACCCAGTCAACAGCAATGCCCCGAGGCCTTTTGAACTCTGGACACTGAAAGGAACAGATGTTAGAGTCAGATCTACAGAAGTGACCTTTGCAGCAGCTGCACAGCCACAGAGTCATGTAACTTCTCCCAGTTAAGTAACTTTGACTTCCAGTACTGCAAAATATTTAAACACACTGCATTGGGAAGACACAAATTCCACCTGTTGGAGATAGGCTGTGCAAGAATTAAGTGACAGTTCTGCTGCTGCACGGTGACAAAGCTACAGCACACAACGCGGGAGAACAAGGCAATGGCTCACAGATGTTGTCTCCGGTCTAAAGCTACCTACACTTAGGAAAAGGCACTGAGGATTAACTACTACAACCACTGAGACTGAGGCAGAAAAATGTTCAAAAGGAAAAGGAAGAATTAGGGTTATACAGCCCCTAGAGTCCATGCAGCATGATCCAGCCCAAAGCCCTCACTGGACACAGGACCATCAGGAGGGATCACTGCTGAGCGCTCTGCCAAGGTTACACAAAACCACAGCATCCAGAAATGACCACAAAATTACCTCTGCTAGTATGCAACTGCAAGGACATTTTCAACTGTTTCTCTTGCCTTGCTGTTAACTGGCTCTGTGTTCAACAGCGTGAAAACTGGAGTCAGTGCAACACTCAGGTGTGCAATCACAGAGCCATGGAATCCTGGAATGGCTCAGGCTGGAAGGGAGCTCAGAGCTCGTCTGCTCCACCCTCCCCACCATGCCCAGGGTCACCTCTCAGCCACACTCAGCTGCTCAAGGCCTCATCCAGCCTGGCCTGCAACACCCCCAGCAAGGAGGCAGCCACAGTCTCCCTGGGCAGCCTGTGCCAGACTTTCACCACCTTCACACTCAGGAACTTCTTCCTCAGCTACACTGTAACCCTGCTCTGCCTCAGCTCCAAACCATTGCCCCTTGGCCTGGCTCAGACCCCCTCAGCACAAGTCCCTCTGCAGCCTTCCTGCAGGATCCCTTCAGGCACTGGCAGGCAGCTCTGAGGTGCCCCTGGAGCCTTCTCCTCTGCAGGCTGCACCCCCCCAGCTCCCTCAGCCTGTGCTCACAGCAGAGCTGCTCCAGCCCTTGCAGCATCTTTGTGGCCTCCTCTGGCCTCCCTCCACAGCTCTGTGTCCTCCTTCTGCTGGGGACAGCAGCACTGGAGGCAGGATTGGAGGTGAGGTCTGAGCAGAGCAGAGCCAAGGGGCAGAATCTCCTCTCTTGCCCTGCTGCCCACACTCCTCTGGCTGCAACCAGCACACAGCTGCCTGCTGGGCTGCATAAGAGGCAAAAGAGGTTTGACTGATAAGAACCTTAAAACTTTAAACTCCAGTAACTCTGCCATGATTTCACAGTTATCATTAAGGCCTTAAAACTGTCCTCAAGAAAGTTCATGTTGTAAACAGAAGATGGATGTGAATGAGTTTCTTTGATCTCCACTGGAACTCTCAGGGAGAGGAGTCAAATCTGTCACAGAGGGCTACCCTGGGCTGAGCACTGGTGAGGCCATGCCTGGAACCCTGGGATCAGTTTTGGGTCCCTCCTTCCAAGAAGGACGTTGAGGAGCTGGAGCACGTCCAGAGAAGGGCAAAGAAGCTAGTGAGGGGTCTGGAGAGGAGCAGCTGAGGGAGCTGGGGTGGTTCAGCCTGGAGGAAAGGAGGCTGAGGGAGACCTTCTGGCATTCTCTGGAAAGAAGGTTGGAGCCAGGTGAGGATTGGTCTCTTCTCCCAAGCCACAAGCAACAGAGCAAGACGAAATGGCCTCAGGTTGCACCAGAGGAGGTTTAGGTTGGATGTGAGGAATATTTTTGCCCTTGTAGGTTACCAGGAACTGTCCCAGGCTGCCCAAGGCAGTGGTGGAGTCCCCATCCTGGAGGGGTCTCTGAGCCGTGGAGATGCGCTGCGGTACCTGGCTCACCACTGCCCGCTGCTGTGTTCCTGGCTGGACTCAGTGACCTTCAAGGTCCCTTCCAGCCAAAATGTTTCTCTGACTCTGTGCCTCTGTTTCTAGTGTGAATGCAGCTTATTACAGAGACTTCAAGAGCTAAGTACACAGGCAGCTGTTTGCCTCTCTAGCTGGAATGGCATCAGGTTAAGTTATGGACAACGATGTCAGTCCCCCGACAAAGGCAGGCAGGGAATGCTGCTGAGCTAAACACCAGCAAAGAAAACCCTAAAATAGCTTGTTTTCCTCAGGTGCCACACTTCCCTAATACCACATAGCCTATTTTCATCATAACATAAAGGTCACTTCATTCTCTAGGTGAAATAATTGGACTGCAAGGGTGAATTTAGGTAGTTCATTGCTCAGAAACCTTTAATTCAGCAAAGAATGTCATAGAATGCATGTTCTAAGATATAAAACCCCTGCCTTTCTTCCTATTCAAGCAGCAAAATTAAACACTCCATTTACAAAATAAGATTTATTTTGCAATGGGGTCACAGCCATTTGTTAGAAGTTAAACCAAAATAAATATCAGCATCCTCTGCTATGAAATGAGGATCCTGGCAGCAGATGCCACAAAATGTAGCACAGGGATGCACCAGCCTCTTGCCTTTGTTCCAGTACTCAAGCAACCCTCCTGTAGAGGACAGGACACCCAAAGGGTGCTCAGATAAGCATCCCTGTATGCCCAACCCAAGGTCCTCCCAGCTCTGGCAATATTCAGGCAGCTGTGATACAAGCAGCCCCTTGTACCTGGGCACCCCTACTTGGGGTCAGTGGCAGCAGCCCACAAGGGTGGAACCAACTCTTCTTTCTAAAGGAGCTGGAGCAGCACTTAGGGCCAGCACAGTCCCTTGTTGCCTTTGGACTGGTCCAGAACCACCTTTCACAGAAAGGCTGCTGCTGCTGGGACCTGGGAAGCACATGGAGGGGCTGCCATGCAGAGCGAGAGAGTCCCCAAAGACAGGGTGGTAGAAGCAGAGGAGACAAAGGGTCATCCTAAAACCACTCTGAAAGCAAGCTGAGGGTTTTACTAACTGATCCTTTCTCATCCTCAGCTGCACAGAAGTGACATCCCAGTGATGCTGGTGTGCATATGAAACATTAAATGAAGGAAGAGAGAGCCAGGAGAAGGCACTCATCTGGTGTAAGAGACTAAATCAGAGAGGAAAAAGCAGTAGCTGATGCCCTGACTGCAATACTCAGCTGTGTTCATGCAGCTCCAGCTTAGCTCCATCTTATTTCTGGTGTCTTATGCATCGTTTCATGCTGTCTAGGAAAACTGCTTAGTGTAAGTGAGCTTTTACCTAATGGCTTATTTGGATTAGGTTAACTCTGCATACAGAATCAGGATGCAAATACAGCAACAAAATCCCCCTCCCCCCCCTTTCCCACAGTCATTTCAGCCTCCTTTGATGCTCCACGGAACATATTAGATCTTATTAGGAACACTGTGGTTTGAAGACTCTCTGCAGAGCCACAGCCCAGGTCAGCTTGACAGCCTTTGATCAGAACTGCTGCCTGTTGTGGGACCTTCCTTAAAGGAAAATAACTAAAAAAGTAAATAATAAAAATAAGTAAAAGGAAACAAACAAACAAAAAAATAGAAAATAAGGAAGTCCCAGTTCGGATTTAGAAACCATTTGGTCTAACAGGAGATTACAGACAAATATTCAACCTCTAGAGCTGAACTTGGCTGGAGAAAATAGGTTATGGATGCAGCAGGGACACATGGCCATGCAGTGCACAGCTCTGCACCACAGGCAGACTGGAGCACACCTGACTTCTGTCCAAAGCACCAGTAAGCAATGTTTGCTCTCTTTATAGATGGCTGTGGTATGGCATTGCTGTGGAACAGAATAAAGCAACAGGTCTGGAGGTCTGCCTCTTCGCTGAAGAAAGCACATTATTTAGTCAGACACTGCTGGGGCAGTAGGCATAGAGCAGAACCACTGCCACAAAACTGGCAGACCTCTACCGTGCAGGCCAGAAGGTCTTCCTGCACAGCTGAGCAGCACACCAGTGCAAAGGTTCACCAGAGCATCATCTCTGTTACACCTCAACCTCCCCAACAGCTGATTCCAGAAAGAGAGGGTCTCCTAAGCACAGAAACTACCTTCACAAGAGCTATAGCTTCTGGATAGAACCAGAAATTAATGCTGCTAAGACAAAGCAGTCTGGAAGCTGCTTCCATTTGCAGGTGCACTGAAGGTCACTGGGCAAGCACTGGGAGTATCTCTGTGGATGTGTCACCAGAAGAGTTAAGGGCCCTTGCTAAGCTCTTACACCAGTGGGACTGGAGTGAGCTGCTCAAGTCCTGACTGGGCACATTTCAAAACCTATGTTCTCCTTTCCTGTTATAAGGTGCAATTACTGTTCCCCTTTGTGTCTTCTTCCATGCCACACAGCACCTGAGTGTAAAGTGGCAAGTCTGTGCTGGATGCTCCCCTCAGATAACTCATGCCTGTCTCCAAGGGCCATGCCAGTACACACCTGCCACACCAGTTGGCACCAGTTCACTTAGAGCAACTTAACCCAAGGGATGCAATCTCTTTCTGCACCTGTCAGTAAACTCCCAAGAGCTGATATTTACTGTTTCCTGTAATGCTTCCATTTGTACCAAGCTTTACCCCCTTTTCACAGAAAAAAAACAACCCAAAGCCCAAACACCAAGAGATCCTTCAAGCTATTCTCTGAGGAAGGCTCTTGATATGCTAATTCCATGGAGCAATTTCAGTTGAGATGGATTTTTGCATTAATGTAATTACCTGAAAATGCAGGTGACTTTGTTCAAGTTTACTGTCCTGATTTACATATCAAAGCCTAGATATAAAAGTTCCAATGTAACCTTTGAAAACTTAGCCATTAAAAAACTTGGATGAAAATTAAGGAATTCTCAAGCTTTTCAAACCCCCATTTCAGTGAGGATGTTATAGCAAGGCTCTGAAGTCAATTAACCTGCTGAGCAGCTACACAGAAGGCAACAATGTTGGAGGTTTAATGAAATAATGCTGGGGAAATATTCTGAGCAGTTGAATCATGGAATGGGTCAGGCTGGAAGGGACCTCAGAGCTCATCTGCTCCAACCTCCCTACCACGGGCAGCGACTCGGCTGCTGAAGGCCTCTTCCAGCCTGGCCTTGAACACCCCCCCAGGGAGGAGGCATCCACGACAGCTCTAGGCCACTGGAATAATGCCATTCTCTGACAGACATTTGTTATTATAGACAAACAGAAGAGAAAAACACACCTAGAGGAGTCTGGGTAATGGGATCTCTGATTTGGGTCACTTACTATCAAGCCACTGCTACTCTGCCTCCTCTCTCTGCCGTGAAGCTTTCGGTAGAAAATGCCTCCCGGGTTGAACTGAGTGCTCCAGACAATCATGTCCCCTTGAAAATATGCATCCATCCCAGTTATCCTTGAGTTGTGCTCAAGATGTGAGATCTGCTGATGCACATCACTGTAGTTGAATGGATATGCAAAACCCAGGATGTCAGTGTCATTAGCAACATAGAGAACTTGATCTTCAGAGCCTAGGGATTATTGTAACGAAACAAAAATAAGGTAAATGTCAACTGCTGCAAAATTAGTGGGTTTCACTCAAGTACCTTTTTGATGCTTATCCAATATAAATTTTTATCTTAACGTTATTTGGATCATTGAAGACTGCAAAAACACACTCTGAGCAATAAAGTCAGCTCCTCATTCTCTGAGGAAGATGATAAGTGGCAAGAATTTGCTCCGTACTGAGAGGAAAGGTAAAGCTGAGTGTTCTTGAGAATTATTTCTGAGCACGATTCATGAGTTATTGATCTCAAAATAAATTCTAGATGCAACAGCCTCATGTTACCAGCCATGCACAAACCAAATTATTTAGTGCTGTCTCTCTAGTTGGGTTTCTCCAGCCTTACCTTTTGCTATGCAGCTGTTATTCCACTCCTTGTAATTTTTCTCGCACGCACATTTGTATGAGCCCTTCATATTATTGCAGTGCTGGGAGCAGACACCAAACACCATACACTCATTGATGTCTGTGGGGAAAAGAACTGCCATTGATACACCTATAGTTTAGAACACTGTGCAACAATCAGAGAACAAAGCAGAAGAAAAGAAGCCCATAACCACTGGCATATCCTGCAGCGGTGAGAAGCAGCCTTCTGCAGTTATCACTGATGTTATTTCTGCTGCATTCAACATAGCTCAGAAAGAGTTTAAGTTCTCCATCCTTGCCATGTCAACCTATTATCACTAGAGACTGAAATCAGCTTTGAGAATTGAGTTGTCTGTTGCAATATTCTCCAGCCTACCTCTGCACAGCCAAAGCTCCATCCTAAGCTTCTGCGTTCAGCTTTATGTACAGAGCCAGGCACTGCAGTTTTGGTAGGCAGGAACTCACTGTGCTGGTCCCACCACAGCCATAGCTGCCTCTTCCTGCAAGCTCCTGCCCACCAGGAAGAAGATGATTTCCCAGCCCATGCTTTGGGGAGCCAGCTTTGTGCTCTTCCATGATAACAACTGTGTCAGTTTGTCTGACAGCACAGCACTATATATACTCACGCTGCATTTCATAAGGAATTCTCAATCTGTTTATTTTCATTTCA
This sequence comes from Ramphastos sulfuratus, assembly GCA_013399055.1. Taxonomy (NCBI): domain Eukaryota; kingdom Metazoa; phylum Chordata; class Aves; order Piciformes; family Ramphastidae; genus Ramphastos; species Ramphastos sulfuratus. The sequence goes on from WBNM01039732.1 coordinate 27,334, forward strand.
GTTTAATTTTATGCAGATTCATTACTTTATGTGTCTCAAAATATTCTCATGTACCAGTTAAAATCTAAATGGAGAATCACAGAATCCCAGAATGGCTCAGGTTGGCAGGGACCTCAGAGCTCATCTGATCCAGCCTCCCCACCACACCCAGGGACACCTCTCAGCTAGACTCAGCTGCTCAAGGCCTCATCCAGCCTGGCCTGCAACACCCCCAGCAAGGAGGCAGTCACAGCCTCCCTGGGCAGCCTGTGCTAGGCTCTCACCCCCCTCACACTCAGGAACTTCTTCCTCAGCTCCACTCTAACCCTGCTCTGCCTCAGCTCCAAACCATTGCCCCTTGGCCTGGCTCAGACCCCCTCAGCACAAGTCCTCCTGCAGCCTTTCTGTAGAATCCCCCCTTTAAACATGAATTCCAAATGCTCACTTAAATAATCTCCCAGACCTTAAACCTCACATTTACTCCTTAAATCATAAAACCATTTGGTGGTCTGATTTGAGCCTTTCCACATTCACCAATGTTAGTCTTTGATAACCTCTCGAGGTAAAAGGCACAAACCTACATCCCATATACCCCTCCAGTTTCTTTTCTTGCCTCATGACTCCCATAGCTATGAAGCAGTTTTCCCTCTGCAGAAAGAGCTCTGTGTTAGGTCTCTGCTTCTCCTGCAAAGAAAACTGAGCAGGCAGTTGGCTTCCAGCACCTGAGGGCTGGTGGCAAAGCCGTGTACCTTCACACTGCCTGTTCCTCTCGTTCCTCTGGAAGCCAGGCTTGCAGCGGCACAGCAGGGAGGCGGCGGTTTGGTTGCAGAAGGCATCATCTCCGCAGGGGTTAACCTCAGCCTCACAGGTATATTCCGCGACACCTAAACGCAAACCCAACGGCTCAAACCCCGCCCACAGCTTCGCTTCAACTGTTACACACCAGACCCGAACCGCGAACAACCCAGGAGACACTTCTCTGTTAGCAAAGTAGAATGGCAGCGGCTGTACGAGAGCCTCTCCCTGCGTACGCAAATTGACAGCAGCTCATTGAGACACTTCACTTCCCATCAAGAGTTCAGCAGCAGAATTTATCCTGTTGCAGACAGAGCAAACTGCAGCGCGAGCTCCAGAATCACTCTCACACCTCCCGCGGTTTGAACTGCTAGCAAATTTGCCTTCCTCTTGTGGTACATCAAATCAAATTAAATAATTTTTTCAAGTTAAAAAGTTTTTAACTTGGGTGTCGTTGAGTAGGCTTTGCATGGCTGAAAGCCTCAGCTAATTATTTCTCTCCTGCTGCAAGCAGGAAAAGGGAACTTGCCAGCCAGACTCACTTATCTTGCAGTCTCGCTCATCCGAACCATCTCCGCAGTCGTCAAACCAGTCGCACTGCAGCTCCATGGGGATACATTTCTTATCAGTACAGGCAAACTCATCTTTTTTACACGGCCTTGCTTTAGATGTGATTTTATCTAGATAAGCACAAATTAATAGGAGAGACAGAAATCAGTGTTTGAGATTCTCAGATTATTTTAGACACATAGAGATGGGAACGACCACAAAGCATTAAGCAACTGGAAAATTATCTCAGGCTGAATTTCTCTCAGTTTCACATTCTGATCTGCTAACCTCCAGCCAAGGTTTGCTGAAGGACGAGCAGATCTCTGTAACAAAGTCTGCCTCCCAGTTGTTTTCTCTGAGCAGAAGGCCTGGAAGGGCAATGTCACCTACCACAGTGATCTTCGTCCGAGTTGTCACCGCAGTCATCGACCTCATTGCAAAGCTGCTCGGGCCGCAGACAGACCCTGTTGTTTCTGCATCGGTAGGGCCTGGTTGGGGGGCACGGGAACTTGGCTGTATGTTGGAAAAAAGAATCAGCTGTTATCCGGCTTGGGCCTTCTGAACACCTCCATGGCAGCAAGCAGCAGGCGTGGGCAGGCAGCTGCACCTGACACACAGCTGCGTTTGGTTTGAACGGCTGCTAAGGAATGGGGTAAGAGCTGGATAGTGCCTGCTGTGTGAGTTCTTCTGTGGGCAATGAAGTTACTGTGTGTGACGAGCAAAACTGCACTTCACTTTGAGATCATAAAAATCATGCAATGGTTTTGGTTGGAAAAGGCCTCCGAGACCACCAAGTCCAACCTGAGACCTAACACCACCATGGCCGCTAATCTGTGTCCCTAAGTGCCACGGCCACAGGTTTCTTGAACAGCTCCAGGGGTGGTGACTCCACCAGGCCCCTGGGCAGCCTGTGCCAATCCCTGACCAATCCTGCAGCAAACAAATTTCTCCTTATACCCCATCAGGCCTTTTCCTCTCATTCTGTTACATGATACTAAGGAGAAGCCACCAGCCCCCACCTCACTCCAGGTGAGGGAGTTGCAGAGAGCCAAGAGGTGTCCCCTCAGTCTCCTCTTCCGACAGGAATAAAAGCAGTAAGTAGGCCCTTTATGGTGATCAATACTTCACTGCACAAGTGGCTTTTCCCATCAGTGCATTTCCTACCAAAAGATGAATTTCTCATAAATACCTTCTCTGAAATTACACAAGTGGCCAAGAGCAGAAAACTACACCCCACGTTCTGAGCTGAGCTTCCAGAAGTAAGATGAAGCAAGTCCAGGGGCACAGCCCCTCCTCTGCTCACCCTGCATGGCATTTCTTGTTTTACACAGGAAAAGCAGTGAGAAATGTAACATCCTACCACACATCTCAGCAACTTCGTCTGAGTTGTCTCCGCAGTCATCCTCACCGTCACAAACCCAGAAATGCAGTTTGCAGAGGGAGTTGTTGCACAAAAATTCATCAGCTCTACAGATATTTCCCCCTGGGAGGATGAACAGAAGACAGAACAAGCCCAGAGGTAAGCAGAGAGACAAAAGGATATCAGCGCCCGATCCGATGAGTCCCACCACACACTGCAGAGAATGGCACTGGTGCAGGGCTCAGTGAGCAGACCCCAGACCACCTGAGCACTGGTGGCAGGGCTCAGTGAGCAGACCCCAGACTACAGGGTGCAGAGCAAAGAGAAATAACTGATCTCTTCCTTGACCAGGCCTTTCTCCACTTGCTTTCCAGGACTTAGCTAGGAATCCTCATGTGGCCTGACTTGAGAGAGGAGCTGTCAAAGACCCTCACATCTCAGCATGCTCTGCCTGCATTTAGCCAGGCAGTGCTTCAAGTGTTTGTCTGCCTGGAACAGCCTTTGGGGATGCTGCCTTCCAGTAGAGCCCTGCCGGGGCCCATTTGTGCCATCAGAGACCAGTGCAAACCGGAAGAGAGACACAGAGACCAACTTGTGAGAGGCCTCTTTGGGCTGGGGTTATTGTCTCCCACGAACATCTTATCCTCTGCATGCTCCTGCTCTCACTCTCTGAGCCACACATTGTATTCAGAGGAGGCAAAGTGACTGCAGCCTCCTAGCCACAAGGCAGGAGCTTTTCCTTCTCTTCAGGAGTGAAAGGCTTGGCCAGGCTTGTCTCATCCCCAGCAACTACAGCCTCTGTAACAGAGGAAGGCCTCTGCACAGGGCAGACAAGACTGGGTGACCTCTGAGAGTCCTTTCCTTTCTGTGACTTCTGAAATTCCTCACTAGGGTATCTAAGGCAGCCTGTGCCAGACTCTCACCACCCTTAGACTCAACAACAACTTCCTCAGCTCCAGTCCAACCCTGCTCTGCCTCAGCTCCAAACCATTCCCATTCCCCCGTGTCCTACTGCAGACGCCCTCAGGAATGCTGTTAAAGAATTTCTGGCAATCAGTTTTCTCTGTAACACATTTTTCTGGTCACTGGATTCTCAGCTTCCTGAGAGCAGTCTAAAAGAACTCAACCCCTGTGCCTGCAGAGAGGAACTTGTTCTTTTCTCTAACAGCACCAGAACTGGCACTGTGCCCTACCCCAGCCATTGCCTCCACCCTGACAGTCAGATCAGGTCCCAGTGGCTTTGTACTTCTGCATTCAGTGCTCTGTTCTTACCCCACTGAGGCCAACAGGAGGCTTTATGCTGCTAGCAAAGGCTTCAGAATGGGTTTAATTTTTTTTTTTTCCCCAGAAAATTGATTTGCATGAAAGACCCACAGAGAGTAGAGAGAGTTGGGGACTCTCACCCTGTGGTAGCCAGTATATCTCACTCTCATTGCAGACCTCCTTTCTGCACATCAACAGAAAGAGTCTTTATTATCACTATCCAAGGGAGGATCTATGCAGCTGAAGTATTCTTCACGATGAAAGGCATGAATATAAATAATTGTGTGTGTAATCATAACATAACCATCATTCTACTTGGGTAATAAGATTGAAAAGAGCTCTGCAGAGTGGGCTACAGGTAAATATGATGGAGATTGGTTTAGAATGCTGCAGAATGGAACTCCATTTGTGTTAGCTGCATTTCCGAAGATGAAAAAAGGAGTGATCAGTCAGATAAACTGGCATTTGTCTCAGGGCATTGCTCTGCCTGTCAGAATTCTTTTACAGAATGAATTCCTATATGAAAAATCATAATTGTGACACACATACAAAGTATTACAGCAATAACCAACTAGCAAAGTGCTGCTTATTGCATTAGAAGCAATTTGCAGCTCACAGAAGCTCCATTACAATATGCAAAGACTGATGTGGGCCTCGGCCAAAACCCACATGTGACTACTTACACTTCATTGCTTTTTAAAGACATAGGCTCCATACTTTAAAAGCAGCACTAAAATGGACTAGAAGTGGTTTAGAACTTTGTTATCTCTCTTCTTAAAGCAATTCGCTCTTCAACAAACACTTCCAGGTACCATTTTTGTTTTTTTTGCATCAAAATACCTCCACTGCAGCCCTGCCAGCCAAGCAGCTCCACTGCAGCCCTGCCAGCCAAGCACCTGTACATCATTCTTCACACTTTCTTCATGTTCTGGTCTCTCTCCTAAACTTAAACATCCCATAAAAGTTCTCCCACCTGTGGCAAGTGTTAACAGACTCACAACAAATTAAGGGAAGGATATTTCACTCTGCAGTTGTTTGCTTCATCCCTAATGCTCAGCATTTATTTTTGCCCTGCAATATGCCTTTGAAGTGGCACAGATATTGTGATTGGAGATGGCTAACAAAGAAATGCTCACTTCAAAGAAAAGGAAAACCTGGAAAGAAAACAAGAGAGTGACAAAATGCTGAGACAAAGTTTGATGCTTTAATCTGGATGAGAAGTTCTGTGTTTGCCACCATTACTGATTTGCTACACTTGCTAAGGATGTTGTGCAGTCACGCTGTTAGTGCCTGGCAGCTGAGGCAAGGTTCAGGCAAAAGAACCAGAGAAAACAACAGAAACTCAAACCGACCAACCAAAGACATGAACAAAGCATCAAAATCCAAAACAGAACCAAAAAACATGCAGAAAAAAACCCAACCAAACCCAAAACAAAACCCCAACGCCACCAAAAAGCCAAAAAGACCCCAAACAAACAAACAAAACTCCAACAACAACAAACAAGCAACCAAACAAACTCCAAATGTGGTTTTCTGGGTTCTGGTTAGTTGCAACATTTCATTTCCACAGAAATAAACAGAAAAGTGGAGTCTTCAGGTGACCTCTTTAGCAATTTTTCATCACATTGCATGACTTTGTAATCTATTGCTGCTATGAAACTGCACATGAACTGGACTTATCACCAATTCCCCTGACAAGACAGAATGTGCTGCCAGCAAGAACACAACCTCTTGGTCTTTGGGGAAGGAACCACCAAGAAGGAACAAGCAACTCTGAGTCATAAACAATCTGCGCCTCGCAAATGGCTTGTGAAGCTGCTGAGCTGTCTCTGCCAAGAGAGGTCACAGAGCTTCCATTCCACTGCTCAGCACAGCCAGGGCACCAGTACCCAGCAAGGTGTGTTAATAAAAGCCTAAGCAAGCCTTTAGAGACAAGTGTCCCTTGCCTTGGTCACAGCTGTCCTCGTCGCTGCCGTCCACGCAGTCATGGATGCCGTCGCAGAGCCAGCGCACAGGGATGCAGTGAGCCTTGTTCCTGCAGCCAAACTGATCCTCTCTGCACTCTGTTACACAGTCCATCTGTGGGAGCACAGAGGTGGAGCAAGGAGTCAGCAATGACAACAACCACCTGTTAAGACAAACCTAACAATGTTTCCCAATGCTGGTTTTCGTGGCCCTGCATACTGAGTACCACGAAGCTGTCCCTGACACCACACAGTGCAGTTTCAGTAGCTACTGAGTGAAACTGCAACCACACATTAGGGATGCTCAGAGAATCACAGTAGGGTCTGGATTGGAAAGAACCTCCAAAGCTCATCCAGTCCAGCCCTTCTGCAGTCAGCAGGGGCATCCTCAGCTAGATCAGGTTGCCCAGAACCCTGTCCAGTGTCACCATGAACATCTCCAGGGATAGGGCCCAACCACCTCCCTGCAGCCTTACGGTGCGGAACTTGTTCCTAACACCCAATTTAAGTGTGCTTTTCTCTAGTCTGAAGCCATTGCCCTCATCCTGTCACTGCAGGCCTTTGCAAACAGTCTCTCTCCATCCTCCTTGTAGGCCCCTTCAGGTACTAGAAGGTTGCTATGTTCTGATATTGCTTCCTCCTGTTGCTCTGTATTAGCAATGCAAACAGTTGCATTTCTGAAGTGCATGACAAGAGCTGACAGTGGCTATGAGAGCAGTCAGTGCCAACTGGCTCATATCCACACTGAACAGAACCAGACACCTCCAGAGTGGGCTGTCTTCATCTGCACTGTGAGCAGCCAAAGCTCTGGCACCCTTCATACTGAACTGGCACAGCCTCTAGGGCTGTGAGACACAACTCTTCTTGTCCTTTTTTTATTGCAGTTGTTCCTGAAGGTGGTCACTTTAAAAAGTGGCACCAACAGCCTAACAGGTAGGAAGCACAGCATGGGATGCAGGCTCAGGGAGGCTGAGCTGCCTGCCAGGATTATGTTAGATCAATCCAGGGGACAGATGGAGTCAAATGAGACACAAACTTCTCCACACTGCCAGTATGGAGTCTTTGAAGCAAACCTCCCCAGAGCCATGCCCAGTTGTGACTTGGGGGAAGCCAATGAGTCTCCTCCAGAAGGTGGCCACAGAGCAAGCAAACACAAGGCAGGGAACCACGGTCATGGGGCAAGTCACCAGAACAAACCCATTTGGCTTTTCATTTATTTCCAGTTCTGAAGGTGTCACCAAGTGCCATGTCAGAGAGCAGGGTGGAACAAAGCCCTCATGCCAGCTACCTCATCAGATCCATCAGCACAGTCATACTCTCCATTGCACCTCAGGGACGCCGAAATGCAGCCGCCACTTGCGCACACGTACTCGCTGGAGGAGCAGGTCGGAGATGCTGGTGGCAAACACAGAGTTGAGCAATAAGGAGTAGACAGTTTATAGATGAGATGTTCACAGTTCCATGGTTTTCACTCTGGTGACCACAGTGAGCAACCTCTGCAGCAGCTGACTAGAGCTTTGCCAATCATTTGCAAACTCCAGTGGAGCACAGGACATACCCAAACTGGTGCACCCTAGGGCTAGATTGGCTTACCAGGCTAGCTTTAGGAAGTGTACATTGTTACAGCTAAAATAAATACCTACAAATCAGTTTTACTTAAAACACAAGGCAGTTCTGTCATAGACTTCTACCATTTGCACCTAGCTGCAGCTGACCAAAAAATCCCTGGAGAATAAACATCTTTGTCTTCTGGGGCAGTGAAATGGAAATGAACCCAAGCAAACCCAACAAAAATAGTCTGCTGGAGAAAACCTTTGCATAAGGACAGGCAAACCTGGAATGAACAATGAAGAGCAAAACCAACTCACCCAGAGACACTTCATTAAACTGCCAGTGCTGCAGTTTCCAGAGGATTTGAGATGCTGAGCATATGTTAGCAAATGATATTGCAGTACAATAAAGTAAATACCACTCCCCAACAAGCTTCACTTTGCAGGGCTGTACAGAAGTGGGGTTTTCAAATCACGAGCAGGAGGACACAGTGATGCAAATTCAGATGTCTTTGCATCCCTCCCTACATCTCGTGCCCAAGCCATCTTGGTTTGTTGATTCATTTTCTTCCTGTTTCCTCCTGATCACTTGTATTCTCAGCATGATTTAAAGCCATACCTGGTTCACAATTCCTCTCGTCATCCCCAAGCTTGCAGTCTTCATGACCATCACATTTCCACTTTGCTGATATGCACTGACCATTGGAACACTGGAACTGATCCCTGGAGCAGCCTGTTTCACAATACCTCTGGTACAACACACAACAGTGCAGAGAGGAGATTGAGGCTTTAATATCAGTGCTTGTAACTAACAGTTGAGCACAGAAGCTATGGCCTGTACTGCTGCACATCATGGAACTCAGGGGTGCCCTGTGCAATGAAGTCTGTTCAAAGCTATGGCTCAGGAAGGGTGTCTGGCACTCTCTAAGTGTGTGAGAAGCACCTGCAGGAAAGGGGAAGGTGAAAAAGGGACAGGACAGAACAGCAGCACTGCCAAGCAGTATGCAGTGCTGTTCTGCCCGACAGCAGCCTGGTTAGCTCTCTCCAAACACCCCAAAACCCCACAAATGAAACCTAATCACTGCTGTGTGCAGAAATTGTCCTGAGTAGGACATAAAATACTTCCAAGATGGGAAGGGATTCAAATCACCACTGGGACAAAAAATATGTAAGTGATTATAAAACCTGACTTGGGTTTCCTTTGATGTTCATTATTTCAGTAGGTTTGGTTTGAATTTAGTAAGGATATTTGCATGCATGGATTCAAGTGTAGGATTCCCATTGCTGCTTTTCAAGAGAGTAATGAGTGGAAATCCATTCCCAGCAACATCAGCCTGTTAATTTCCTTTTCCTGGAAGAAGCTTACCTCATCTGAGCCATCTGCACAGTCATAGTCTCCATCACACCAGAACCTTGCTGACACACAGTCTCCATTTGCACAAAGAAAGTCTTTCAAAGTGCACGTTTGAGGCTCTGGATACAGAAAAGAAACAGTCCTGGGTTTATTAGCAATTCCATGGCACACCTCATACAGAAATCCCTCCTGTAAATACCTTTGGACTCAACTGCTCAAGGCCTCATCCAACCTGGCCTGAAACACCTCCAGGCAGGAGGCAGCCACAGCCTCCCTGGGCAGCCTGTGCCAGGTTCTCACCACCCTCCTACTGAAGAACTTCTTCCCAAGGTTCAGTCTAACTTCCTTAACATTTATGCTGCCTGCAACAGAATTTTCAAGTATCTTATCTGAAATTTGCCAAGTGGGAATCAAAAATTATTTTCTCTGAGCTTGGATGAGGCCTTGAGCAGCAGAGTCTAGTTGAGAGGTGTCCCTGCTCATGGTGGGGAGGTTGGAGCAGATGAGCTGTGAGGTCCCTCCCAGTCCAAACCACTCTAGGATTCTATCACCATAAAATAATGGAGTGGTATTTATAATACAAGTAAAAATGGTAAAAGTCCACTGGTATTAATGATCAGTTCCTAAGGAAAACTTTTGTGTGTCAGCCCCCACCCCAGGCTATAACAATAATTAGCTCTGAGTGGCTCTGAGCCAGATGACATTTTCCCCTCTAGATGAATCCCTGGCATATGAAAACCACAGCAATACTGCTTGCAGAAACTCCTAACATTTCAGATGTAGAGAGCAATTAAAAGGCAGCCAAATCCACTTAACCTTTTAAGAACAGTGAGCTCAATGTACCTATGGAAATCATGTCTGGAACTGGAGAGAGAGGCCTAATTTATGAAGCATTTGAGGTCATTACCTCCACTATACTAAACACACATTCAAGACCTGCAGCCAGGAATGTGCATTCCAGATTATCTACACAAGAGATGAACTTCTTGGATTTGTAAGCACAGGAGAAATAAGGAACAGAAATTGCCTGCCAAAGAGCAGGCACTTCAGAACTATTTGTGGATCTCCCTCTAGATCTCCCCTCCTGAAACACTTTATAAAGGCAATGATTATCAGATAAAACTGTCTAGAGTTTGTCATTCCTTCCTGACGTCCAGATCTAAACTACCTCACTGAAGTGGTGTTAGGCATTCAGGCTCCTCATAGGCAGAGAAGAACTTAGCTAAGAGCAGCTTTGGAGAACATCTTGTGTGTGACTGAGCGTGACAGAAATGGAGCTCGCAGGTACCGAGCCAGGCACGTGGGGAGGTCGAGTTTGACCAGACCTCATTGTGAGGCCAAGGTTGCTGCTTGGTCACTGAGCAGCTCCCATCATTCTCATCTGAAGATCAGATGGGCTGGCAGAGGGCAGCTAGCTGGAAGGTTCGGCTGGCGCTGGGCAGGTGCCGCAGAAGTGCCCGGTCAGGCGCGTTTGCCCAGCCGAGAGAGGATGGCAGCTCTTTAGCAGGAGGAGCAAAACCACAGCACTTCAGCATGGCACATGTTCAGTTTTGGACAAGTGACTTTGAAGGGGTGAGATGGTGCTGTACACACACACCCAGTACCAAAAGTCAGAAGCTCGTCCCCGTGTGTCGCTAACCTGGCTCCACTCCCTACCACGTGTGCCTAGAGACAGCCACTTACTACAGTTCTCCTCGTCAGAGTTATCACCACAGTCATTCTGGCTGTCACACCTCCAGTGGTCTGGAATGCAGTTGTTGTTCTTGCACTGGAATTCATGAGGTCCACAAGTTTTTTTGTCTGCAATCAAGATGAATATAATTTAGATCACTGCAGGCAAAGAGACAAAGCAGGAAAGAAAGCTCTTGCCAGTAAGATGCCAACATTGCTGGGTGCATGTAAGGAGAAAAACCCTAGCCCTTGAAGTGCTGCTTTCAAAAACACTGCTCCACACATCACAGTCTTTAAGAGCCTATTTATCCATTCCTACCCAGAGAGATATGCTCACAAACTTGATGATACCATTACAGTAAGGACTGTGGACACTGTCACTTCAGCAGTAGCCAGAGAGGAGTCTGAAGAGAGGGCAGGCAGCATCACTTGCATCTCCAAGCTGCACTGACTTTGCCTTGCACTTAACCTGCAGGAGTGCCTTACAAAAGAGCAGATCACTTTAGCACATCATTTATTTAAAAATGCACAAAGTCTCTCTCCAAAGTTATGTTTGCTGTAATAATTTAAGACTAATTATACCTGACAGAAACCTTGCATTTTGATTTTACATTTGTATCCCCTCACGTGCTGGATTAGAAGCCTACTTACAGAAAACAAACCACAGTAAAGCATATAATGGTAAGCTGAGATTGCTTCTCTTCCTGCAGCAAATACTCAGCAAGCTCTCCTGTCAACACAGCAGCACAGCAAGCAAAGCTTCTCAGAGATGCTTAAGTGTCCTAGCACCACAAGCCCTCCTAAGCAGTCCCTTCCCAGACTTCCCCTTCAGATACTGAAATGCAGCCCTAAGGTCTCCCTGGAGCCTTCTCCTCCAGGCTGAAGAGCCCCAACTCTTTCAGTCCATGGNCTGCAGTGCTGGAGCAGAGAGAGACAACCCTTCAGACAAGCTTTGCATTACAAGCACTCCAGACAAGAACTCAAAGTGATAACAAGACAGCAGCAGCACCAGCACAGGCAGCTCTTTATTATGCTCAGCTTGCAGCTTCGGAATTGACTTGCAGCAAACTTCCTTTCCATACAAATAATCACCTTTAAATTTAAAAAACAAACTGGAGGAGCCCAAGCTATGTTAAAAGTGCTGCTATATTAAGGTCATTTAGACATATTTCAAATGCTAAAATGATGGAAAACTTTGGTGGGTTTTTAAAGCCACCCTCTTCCCATCAGGCCTCAGCTGTTCTGTGTGTACCTAACCATGTGTGGCAGGCAGCTGGAGGATGCTGAGAAATTGTTGTCTCCAACACAAAAGTGAGAAGATTTCTCTGCAGCCAGCTGCTTTGAAATCAAAATGTAGGTGGCTTTTCAGGGAGTAATTAGCTGTGGAAATCCTTTCTTGCAGCATGAGGTGAAAACCTTACAGTGGTTAAAAGGGACTAAAATCTCCCAAGGGTTACTGCATGCAGAGACACATTCAGCTCACAATATCTGACACTCAAACTGTCAGAGAGTGCCTCAGGGAAGCTTCACTCCAGGCCTGCTTTGCTCACTTACTCTTCCTTAGATGCCAGCTTTCAGTCACTGCCTGAGACACACTAAGAGGGAATAAAAGTCTTCAACAGGAACCAGCATAATCAGTTGCACATACTGGGACTGAAATAAACTGTTTACTCAGCTGAGGAATTTCAGCACTGTTCTTCCTATCACATAAGATGATGAACTCCAGTGAAGTAACTATAACAAATCAATTTTTTTTTCCTTACTCGGTGTTGTTCTCTTATTTTTTCTCCTCTAGAGTTGTAAACTTTGTGCCTTGAGGATGTTAGGAGATTAATTAAAGACCCTTTAAACCACATGGGTCGGGCTTGCAGGGGTTACTGAAAATATCAGCTCACAATTTTGAAGCTTTGAATGCTGTGTCAGTTAGAAAGAAGCATGTTGGAGATGGAGGTGATGGAGGACGGTGCAGGAGGGGGTGAGAAGGTGAGCAGGGCAGGGGTAGTTCTGTACCAGGCCAGCAGAGCAAAGAAAGCCTCCATGGTGAAGTTTTGCCTCCTTTGTATTCACTGTTTCCTCGGATCAGACAACCTCTCGGACTGCAACTTCTCTCCAGCTGATGTGATGAACTAGTTCCCTGTTCTGGACAAGTGAAATGATGCTTTTGGAATTTCAGTGCTGAGGGAGAGTTCTGCTTCCCAGGCATACTAACTGCAGCTGCTCCATACAGGTGCTCGTGTCAAAACATACCCATGGCAATCTGGCTGTGCCTCAGTGGTGCAGCTTGCAGGGTTGCTCCTCTGCTGCCCCACAGCAGCATGCACTCCTTCAGACTCCTGGGTGTCCCTAAACCCCTGACTGATGTGAGGATGAGGCAGAGTGAGCAGCTCTGAGGGCTCTGCAGAGCTGTACTTCTCCTTCCCCTCCAGCTCAGAACTTTTGTCCATCTTTTCCTTTCCAGACCTGTCCTGACATTTCCACAAGTGTTTTCCTGCACCTGGTGAGTGTTCATCTTGCACAGAGCTCCACGCTCAGTGGTTCCCAACAATGCAACCCACTTGTTCTGACTCCAATTGTCTCTAATCCATTCCCAGGTGACAAATGGATATTTCTTGTTTTCATTGCTTTACAACAAAAGAGTTGACTTGGAATGGCACAAGTAAGGACTGCCAACAGCTGCCATCACAGAGAGGTCTGCTCTAGGAGATCCTGCTCTGGCAGGGGGGTTGGACTGGATGAGCTTTTGAGGTCCCTTCCAGCCCCTCACATTCTGTGATTCTATGATTCTTCCATGGCAGGAGGTTGGAGTAGGTTGAAGTGGAGGAGGTTGGAGTGGCTGATGTCTAAGGTCCCTCCCAACCTGAGCTATTCCATGACAATAGCATAGTATGTACAACAAAACATCACATACAGACTGAGGTGAAAGCTACCTCTGCCAGTGGTGCCTTAATAAACTGTCCTTAGCTGTTTCTGCAGAAAGGGAATGGCTTCACCTGCTGCATCAATGAGAGCCATGCAATAAGCTGTGGAGTTACATTTGTGATCCAACAATGAAGCTCCAACAAAGCAATGGAAGTCATTCTTGGAGCTAAAGGTAGCCCACACCAGTGCCTTGGTGGGGCAGGCCACTGTGGTTCTGCAGACTGTGTACAACCTGACAGAAATTAGAGCTTGGTTTGGTAAGGCAGCAATTGTAGCTCTGGTGTTTTCTGTAGAGGCTCTTCCTCCTCAAACCAACAGATCCAAGCACAGAGTTCTCCTAAGTATCGAGGGTTCCTGGAGGAATCCTTGGGGATGGAAAGGCTGTGGACTGGTGTGTCAGAGCACGTAACTCCCTGCAGCTCACAGAGAGAGGCAAAACTTGGTCATGTCAAGCTGGAACCTTCTCTGGACCCTTCTGCATGGCCACTTCTAACCAATATGATTTGCTAAATGCTGACATTTTCCACCTGTTGTTCACTCCAGCAGCACCAAAGAACGCAGGATACCTTGACAGGAAGTGGGTACCATGGGGAGAGAATGTCCTTGCAGGCCACACACAGCACTCCTTTGGGGCAGAGCCCCAAGTGTGTGGGCTATTCATAGAGAGAGAGCAGCATCCACCAGGAGCTCTGTGAGCCAGACACAGCTTTCTTATCAGGTAGCCCTTATCAGACGTTGCAAGGGGACATCAGGCGGGAGGATTCTTTCCCGTCACACATGCCAGCCCATAGGAACACCTCCAGAACCCCTGGAAAACTCACCACAGTTAGCCTCATCTGATCCATCCGCGCAATCTGGGTCCTCGTCACACACCCACAGCTTGGAAATGCAGTGCTTGGTTGTTTTGCACTGGAAGTGGTCTGGAGAACAACTGTTTTCAGCTGGAAAGAAAACAATGCCAAATTAAAATAGGACAGCTCAGCTAATACTTAAAATACTTGGTTTTGCTAAAAAACACATATGAGGAATTCCAAACTCAGGAATTGTCTGTCTCTAGCATCACTCATGGAACAGCTGTAAGAAAATCCAAGGGCTGGAGCAGCTCTGCTGTGAGCACAGGCTGAGGGAGCTGGGGGGGGGGGGGTGCAGCCTGCAGAGGAGAAGGCTCCAGGGGCACCTCAGAGCTGCCTGCCAGTGCCTGAAGGGATCCTGCAGGAAGGCTGCAGAGGGACTTGTCCCAAGAGTGTCTATCTTCTTTAGCACACTTATGAGAACCTCCAAACTGTTCTGAGCTGGAGTGACTGCAGGTGAAAGTCAGTGTGATGCTTTCCCACAGGAATGATTGCCCCACTTTCACCTAGGGAATTCCAGATGGTTGAAAACAAACTTTCCTACCCCTGTGAGGAGCAATTTGATTCTTAATACCATCCTTGTTGCTTCTCGGCTTGGCACAATGCAAAGCCTGAGGCTTGTCCAAAGTTGGGGCCTCCTTTCTTTCAGTGCCACGTTCCCATCTACACATGTACAGTGCTGGAACTGAGAGCATTGGGTCTTGGCTCTGCTGTTAGGTGCCTTACAGACAGTATCCCTGCCTCTCAGCTAGCACACCTCAGCAGGGGGGTTCAAAGTGCTTTAAAGGAAGTCCAGTCTTATTGCCTGCACCTATGGAAAGCCCTGGGTACAGACTGTGACTTTTTCAAGGTTGAAATACAAACAGTGGCAGAGCTGGAAAACTCCAACTTTGGATGTAGGAATCTTAGCCCAGCACAAGCAGAGTGAGCTGACAGGAGCTCAGTTCAACAGGAGCTTTGGAGAAGACTTTAAAACCTTCTCCTCTTGTAATCTCCCCAGAGGCTACTGGAGAGTTTTTAGAAGCCACAAGCAGTGTTTTATTAAAATACAACCTGGCAAATGTAGCTTTCATGTAAGGGAAGCTAAGGAATGCTGGGTGAGGCATGACAGAAAGAACAAATGTCTGTAATTAACCTCCCCCTCTGCCCACTGGGGCTGAGCAGGAGGGTGGGTGGCTGAGCTCCAGGCAGCTCCAAAGCCACGTTTATGGTGCAGCAGACTCAGACTGTCCCTAGGACATTTTCAAATCCATCACTGCTGATCCTGACCCTTTCCCTCCCACAGTCCCTGAGTGCTGCAGTGCTGCAGACTTAGTTTTTCAGCTGCACCTCAAGGCTTCAGGAGTCTTCAACATACCATGGGTAGACATTTGTAAGGAAAAGATCACTCTCTGCTCTCTTCCACAGGACTCGAGCTGACCCTGCTTAACCAGCTTCTAGAGAAAGGTCTCTTGCAAGCCAACACACAACACTGCCTGCCACAGCCTGCAGCTCTGCTAAGCTCTTCTGAAGATGCCCATTAAACATGACCATCAACAAAGCCTTAGCATCCTTAGCAACCCCTCCCTGGAGAAGGCCTTCATCTTCATCTTCAGAGAAGAGCAATACCTGCCTGCCAGTGCCTGAAAGGATCCTGCAGGAAGGCTGCAGAGGCACTTGTGCTAAGGGGGTCTGAGACAGGCCAAGGGGGAATGGTTTGGAGCTGAGGCAGAGCAGGGTGAGACTGGAGCTGAGGAAGAAGTTGATGAGTGTGAGAGTGGTGAGAATCTGCCACAGGCTGCCCAGGGAGGCTGTGGCTGCCTCCTTGCTGGGGGTGTTGCAGGCCAGGCTGGATGAGGCCTTGAGCAGCTGAGTGTGGCTGAGAGGTGTCCCTGGGCATGGTGGGGAGGGTGGAGGGGATGAGCTCTGAGCTCCCTTCCAGCCTGAGCCATTCCAGGATT
Source organism: Ramphastos sulfuratus (assembly GCA_013399055.1). NCBI lineage: Eukaryota > Metazoa > Chordata > Aves > Piciformes > Ramphastidae > Ramphastos > Ramphastos sulfuratus. Next base: position 43,529 of record WBNM01039732.1, read on the forward strand.
CTGGAATGTACAAACCTTGAGGAAGCAAATGCAGCAAAGAGGCATCAGCAGCTTGGATCAGCAGCAGAGCTGAACACTGATCCGTGTGAAGGGCAGAGATGTGTTTCAAGACAGCCTCACCATTTTAATGACAAAATGCTCACAGACACAAACTACTCAACACATTTCCATTCTAAACCTGGAAATATTTCTCTACTTCTATCTGCAAATATGGAGTGAAAAGGAATTCATGGAAAGTAAGATGTGTTAAAAACAGGCTAAATGGAAATGAAGTTATGTAGGTAAAGTAACAAAAGAGTCCCCAGAGGAAAGGGAATTGAAAAAGTGGAAAACTCCATCAAAGGATGTAGAAGGAGCTATAGATTGACATTTTTTCTGCTAAAAGACACAGAAAAATACCTTTTCCCATTGAAATGTGGTGCTGCAGGGCACAGCAGATGAAAACCTTAAGATGAATCATTTTGGAGGTGGTTCAGAGTGAAATGGACATTTCGACCCGAGCCAGAAACCCAATTAATGCTGGAAACTGTTTACACACCCTTCTCTCTGTAACCAGTTTGCAAAATGAAGCCAATGAACGTCACTGCAGTGTGTTCTCTTGCACGTGGAGCGCTGCACAGCAACCCACCCCACTCATTAGCTGCTCTGCACGTTCCTCACATTATTTTGCAGAGCTATTTGATGTATTTTATTTCAGTTAAAAGCAGCTGCAGTCACCAGAGCATAACTTACGGCAATCTCTTTCATCTTCTTCATCACCACAGTCATCCTGCCCATTGCACCTCAGATTGATTGGGATACACTTCTGGTTCTTCGTGCACTTGAACTGCCCTGACAGACACACGTGTGTGTCTGGAAGTTAAAAGAATAAAACCCAGCAAGTTAACAAGCTGAAAGACTGGAGGGTTTAACAATGGAAAGATTGAAGAGGTAGGCTCTTGCCAGAGTTGAAAGCATGGCGTTTAACTCGGCTTCACCACGGGGCTCGAGTCCCCACTCTGTGTTACAACCTACCGCAGTTCAGCTCGTCAGAGTTGTCCCCACAGTCGTTTTCTCCATCACAGATAAAGGCTGGCAGAGCACAAAGTCCAGTTCCACACTGAAAACGTCCTGGTTGACATCTGAATTCAGCTGAGAGAAAAGACAACTTCTGGTGAAGGCTACCAGGGGGATGGTTAAGGAGTCCTTCTTCCTCTGTGGACTCACTGGAAGAACTCAGAACCCTTCCTGTTTGCCTAAATACCCCCAGTCAGAGCAGACCCCAGTGACTAACACATACACATCCTAATGCAAATTAACTCAATAGCAAATGAATTCAATCACTGCAGCTTGACTTTACTGATGACATGGAGTGCATCCCTCTCCAGGCTGATGCTTACTACCAGCTCAAGAGACTTGCTGCTGAGGATCTCAAGAGCTGAGTTGTGCACCAAAGAGACTGACTACCCCATTCTATTGCCCATTGCTCCTTCATAGGCACTGCCATTTGAGAGACTGCTCAGTTGTGCTCCTCTGAAGCAGTATTTTATGTAAACATAGTGCAGCTGAAAACGTAATCTCATGTAGGATGATCACATATGTCAAAGCTTGCTTCAAAAGCCCCTGCAGCAGAAAAAGAACTAATTATAAAACTACAAAACCAAGGATGAGAGATTTCAACACACACACACACAAAATCATCTCGACTCTTAGTTAAGTGGAAGGTTGTAGAAGGCAGAGCAGAGCACTTTGTGTATTTAAGCTCAAGGGCAAGAGACAAGAATCATGATGTGTAGCTGAACATAATGCAATGAAACATTAACAGATGACATTAGAATTCCACATGGAGGATTTTATCAGTGCTTGGAAATATCTACAGGGTGGATGTGAAGAAAATGGGGCCAGATTCTTTCTGGTGGTGCCCAGCACCAGGACACAAACTGGAACAGAAGAAATTCCACCTGAACATGAGGAAGAACTTCTTTGCTTTAAAGGTTGTGTCACTGGAGCAGGCTGCCCAGAGAGGCTGTGGAGTCTCCTTCTCTGGAGAGATTCCAAACTGGCCTGGACATGTTCCTGTGCAACCTGATTTTGGTGAACTGGCTCTAGCAGGGAGGTTGGACTAGAAGACCTTCAGAGGTCCCTTCCAACCCCTGCTCTGTGACTCTGTGATTTCTGTTACATGCAAACACAAACCAGCCACACCTGGCAGGACTTTGCATTGCCATGCAAAACCCAGCAGCCTCAGAACACTACTTTCAAGTTAGAAACTGCAACTGGGCTCAAGTAAAGGTCTGGAGCATGCAAGCCAGGATTTCCCAAAGACCTTCCAAGCCCCTCAGCAGCCACCAGCTGATGGAAACCTTTACCAAGAGCCTGCTCCCTTTGTAACAGAGAGCAGGGAGCAGAAGGCAGTGCTGCAAAGAGAAGTGATCAAGTATTCCACTCCCATGTATACATAGAGCACTAGATTTGCTTTGGGCACTCCTGCCAGCACTGGACCCCGAAGTGAGGATGGACTTACGGCACTCCTCAGGCTCGTCAGAGCCATCTCCACAGTCGTCCACAGTGTCACACTTCCACCAGAAGGGGATGCACTTGTCGGTTCTGCAGCGGAACTGCAACGGAAGGAGAGGAGGACAAACACAGGCTTTGGTATGAGTTTTGACTTATCTGTCAACAGAAATCCTACAGTTTGTGAAAAATGACATTCCCTGCCCAAGCCATTGCTCTGCTGGTCAACTCCAGCTGTTAGTTTTACAAAACTTAGCTTTTAAATAGTCTTTTTTTTTTCTGATGATGCTTTGCACTGAGGCTTCCACCGATATAAATCTTCGTGGCCTCGCCAACATTGCTACAGTGACTTAGTGCCCTGACATAAACCACTCACTGCTTTTTGCTGCGTTCTGTGATTTGATTCTTCGAGATATTACTCAGAATGAGCACTTCAGTTCTTTAAGGGTCGTTGTGGACTGCTGAAGTAGACTTAATATCATTTCTCAGATGAATCAGAACACCCACGGCTACAGAAAAGAGCCCTAATGTTGTTGTGCTTGTAGCCAGGATTGCTTAGATTGTCTGAATTAAATGAGAAAAGCAGGAGTCAGGCTGCCAACCTTTCCAAGGGATAAAGTACTTGGGCAAAAAAAGCAAAAGCCTTTGTGAGAGCTTGGCAATGCCTCTCCTCTCAGCTCGGGCAGCACCGCACCTCTGTACTGACAGAGAGAGAAATGCAAGCAAAACAAACTGTAGAAACTTCCTAGTGCAGCCTTCCAGGGCTAAGCCTAAACTCAGGGGTCATTGTGTGGCTCATGCTAGGAAGAAACACCTAGAGAGGTTTGTGTTGTGTTTCCAACCTGGTGCTTGGATGAGAGCTGGAATGGAGAGCTTCAGGAATGCAAAGCATTTTGTTTCTTTGACCAGGCACAGCAAACAGCCTGCTCAGCCCCACACTCCTTACACTCACTGATTGTCAGTTGGGCTGGATTTAAAAGGGGTGTTAAATTTGGAGCATTGGATCAGCTCTACCTTCCCTGCCAACAAAGTTGAGAGTTTCATGGTCATTTCTGTAGCAGGACTTCTAGCTGGAGCTACCTCATTCTTGTAGCACGCTGGGTGGGGGACATGCTGTGTGACAGGTCACCTTGGAAAGGCAGCTGCTCTAGACTGAACTGATCACAAAGGTCTGCATCTTGGAGCAGCTCAGCAGGCAGTCTGCTACAAACAGACACTCAGCCTATCCTCACCCTTAGTACTTCCTACTTGCTAGCATAGCCTTCCTCACACTGAGCCAGCAATGTGGCCCAGAAGGCCAATGGTATGCTGGGGGTGCATTGAAAAGCCTGTCCAGCAGGTTGAGGAAGGTTCCTCCTCCCCATCTGCTCTGCCCTAGTGAGGCCACAACTGAAGCATTGTGTCCAGTTCTGGGCTCTCCAGCTTAAGAGAGACAGGGACTGGAGAAAGTCCAACAGAGGGCCATGAGGATGATGAGGGGACTGGAGCATCTGTCTCTTGAGGAGAGGCTGAGGGACCTGAGACCTTAGCCCGAAGAGCAGACTGAGAAGGGATCTCACCAATGCTGTCATTAGTAATTGAGACAAGCACTGCTCCCAACATGTAAAACCCTTTCCAAGTGAGTGCAGACAAACTGCATCATGGTGTAGAATGTTGGCAGAGGTCAGCAGCGTGCATATGACAGAACTGGACTACTTGAAGAGCTGAACTCCTAGGCAAGTTTTAAGGCCATATGTAATATTCCATCAGCTAAGCATTTATCTGGGTAGAAGAGTGCCAGGACGTTTATCAAAGCCACTACAAGAAATCCATTTGTTCTCCTTCACCTACCTTATATTTTAGAGAAAAAAAAACACCAGGTACTTATTTCAAATCCTGCAGAATCCACCTCCCATAGAGAATTCAGTGTTTTAATTGATGCAATTGTTAATTAACTGCCTATTTTGGCATCTCCATTTCAGCTTCTGCATTGTTCTAACGAAACTCTGCTGCTTGCCTCCCCAGCTGGCTGGGCTGAGCTCGTTTTCTCATATCCACGTAAAGCTGCTCACGCATGAGCACTCCCAAGTCCCTGCTAGATTCACTTTGCATTGCAGTCACATAAGCTTCGTATGTTTATGCTTCATTTTTTATACAAATGTTTTTTCCAAGCCATTTTTCTGGCTTCAGCAGTTGTATTTGTTCTGGTGACTGGCAGAAACAGGCACATTTAAAAGGGAACAAGTTCTGACGGCACTGGGAAAAAAGGCATTTGCAAGCCTCTTTGCAACTAGCAGCCGTGAAGATGAAATGCTGTAAGTGCACCCAGGAGTTCCCTCATCTGCGGGCTCTGTGTGTCACGGGCCCCTGCATTGGTCATTCAAAAGCAGGTGGAGACACAGCCAACTGTCCCCAGCTGCACTCACCTGACTGGCAGTGCAGTTGGACAAGCAGGTCTTGTTATCTGCTGCCAGGTAGAAGTTGGTGGGGCAGGCACAAGTGTATGTCCTGCCAGGGGCCAGGAGGCACAGGTGGCTGCAGCCGCCGTTGTTCAGCGTGCACAGGTGTCTGGGCACTGCAGGCAGGACAAGAACAGGACAGCAGAGGTACTTCAGGGTTTCTTCTTCACAGAGGAAGGAAAATGTCTTACGCACAACTGTTTTTACAATGCAATGCCTCGAACCAAACTCCCACAGGAGCAAACTTCTGCCTTTAAGCTATTCTCTGTTCTACGCAGAAAATAGGTATTACTGTGCATGGAGATTCAATACTGAAACAGAGGAATTTAAAAAAAGGGTTTGGGGATTTTAACACAGAGTTAGTTTATATAGGTCAAGTGCCAAGTTGTATGCAGTAGCGATTCCAAGAGAGGGACATCAGGAGGATAAGACATGATCATAAGCCCTGCACTGCCTGACACTGCTTCAGTCACACAGGTTTCTAAACTGCAGTAGTCTCTAGTATTGATACTTGACCTTCCAAATCATGCTAAATGTCTTCCTAACATCCAGGTAATGACTAACTTGTACTGGAACACAACCTAATCGGTCCTGCACTTCCACTGTCTGCACCGGACCTGGCATCTCCCCACAGAAGAAGACATAGCACATTTATTTAATAGCAGATTTACTTCCAACATTAATCACAGATTTATGTTTCAAAAAGCTAATTTGAAACCGTGCACGAATTGGAACACAACAGCAACAGGAATCAATCACTGCAGACAGACAAGCTCCTGTTTACACAGCAACTGGCTGCTAAGTGGAATACATCAACGCGCCGTAAGGGAAGCACGGAGAGAATAATTACCATCGGGCTGCCTGTAAGAGTGATACACCTGGATGTCTGTTATTGCATGCCAGGAGTTAATCAGCGACAGTCTGTCTGCTCCAGAGGTCCTGTGGGCACGACTGAGCGATTTGGTTTTCCCATCTGTCCAGTAGATGTAGTCTTCAAACAATGTTAGTGCAATCACCCCCGGAATATCTTGATTAGGGACTGCAAGAAGAGATGCTGGGATTAATGCTCACCCTTGGAAGGCTGCCAGTGAAACCATTCCACACTGCATGGGCTGACAGGTGCCACTGCTCTATAATGTCTTGAGAATAACTGTCATGACAATATGTCAAGCCTAGGGAGTTCTTTTTTGCCAGTGACGATGAAGATGGATGGAGCATGAGCTCTGCTTGCTTCAAATTAGTTGGCCCAACTGGTGTTAAGGAAATGAGAGACATTCAGTTGGGAAGAATCACCTCCAGATTCTAGAGCAAAGCCACACTCCTGCAGGTAGCATGCAACAGCGACCTACTTCCGCCTGCTCTTCACAGAAGGACAGTACTCATTTACCGGGTTAGGGGAAGAGAGGTTGTTAGAAAGCACCCACAACATGGGGCAGACACTCTCAGCTGCACTGTGTGTGGCAGCCTTTAGGACAGCTAAAGCCAGTATTTGATTTCAGCAGGAGAGGGAGGAGAAAAAGAAAGTTGGTGTTGAAGGAAAGATGGCAGCGGGAGGGGGATGCTGCTGGCACGTGCAGCCTGCCTGCCACACAGCATCCCTGGCAACGACGCTGCACAGCCTGGCAAGGGATGGAAGGACACAAGAGACGAGCTCGGGAGCGTTCTCCATCCCACTGCATGCTCCTCAGTCTTGAGCTGTTAGTTCTTGGTAAGCATGGACCGACCTCTGCTTCACTTCTCTCTCAACAGGCAGAGCTGTAAGCAGAAATGGCACAGGAGAAGGGCTGCCCACACTGCTCTCTCTGTAAATTACAACCTTTTGCTGCTGCCTAGCAGAGATGGAAAGGTAGAGCAGAGCAGAGCCTGCCTTTTTTTTATCCAGCATGTCCTCAACACCTTTGTTTTCTTAGATGGAAATAGCTTCATCTTCTTACCTGGAATGTGCTTAACTAGCGTTGGCAAACCTCCAGTTCCAGCTGGAACATTTCATAGTCCACTGACAGGGGATGGCTGCTATGGAGCACATGGAATGACAACAGCAAACTGAATCATGTGTACAGTAGCTGTGAACTCTGGTGTAGGGGCTGTTGCCTGCTGGTCAAGGAAACCTGGCCTCTCAGACACGAGAAGACATTCTCCTGCTGCCTGTTATGTGCACCTTGGCCATCACACTGAGATAACACTATGGTAGCCTTTCAAAAAGCTTCCTCACATAGCTAAGAAATCCAAGTGCAAAGAAACATTCATGTTGGCACTTGGTACACAGGCAAATCTGGAATGGTTCCTTGCACAGCACAGTACTGCCAAGAAGTGCTCTGAGAGATTCCTTCATTTGTAGAGGGAGTCTATAGACTACAACTGAACCACTCCCTACAGCAGCTGCTGCTATCTTCTTCCTCTGCGCAACAAAGGGAAGAACTGAAGTACCACTGCCTGTGGTTGTGCTGCCAGACAAGAGGCACAAGACAAGAACAGAAGCTAGAGCTGCAGGCACTTCCACTGCAGAGATTCTGTCCCACTCTGGTTTATTTTCTCACTATGGCATCTACCAGCACAAATTGCAGCAATAGGCTGAGGCAGCTGGCAGCAGAGCAGCCTGAGGGCTGCCCTCAGTGCTGTGCTAAAGATGTGCAGGGCAGTGTGGGCAGGACGCAGCCAGGCTCTGCCCAGGGGTGCCCAAGGGCAGCACAAGGGGCACTGGGGGCAAGCTGGAGCAGAGGAGGTGCCAGGGGAACAGGAGGGGAAGCTTTGTCCCTGTGAGGGTACTGGAGCCCTGGAGCAGGCTGCCCAGAGAGGCTGTGGAGTCTCCTTCTGTGGAGCCTTTCCAAGCCCACCTGGCTGTGTTCCTGTGTGCCCTGCCCTGGGTGATGCTGCTCTGGAAGGGGCTTGGACTGGATGCTCTCTGGAGGTACCTTCCAAACCCTGCCCTTCTGTGATTCTGTGAAACTGGGAAAAACCTCAAAGGCTAGAGCAAGGTTTGAGGACCTACTAGAAGACCTGTATGCATTAGGTCCTAATTAGGTCAACTACTGACATGTTAATTTTATCCCTTCTCTGGAGTGAGCTAAATAATGCCCTTGTTGGAAAAAACCCTGCTGTAGACTACACAAAGTACTCAGCATCCCCCTAGGTGTAGTGTGGAGTTAGAGGGCATCTCCAGTGCTGCAAACAGGGCAACTAACTGCACCTAGCCACAGCTGAGCCTGAGCAGCCAAGTCCCAGTCATTACCTGTGTTTTGATGCTCTTTTTCTTAGCAGGAATGAGCTTTCTTGGCAGATTCCTTAAGCTCTGCATACACCTCTGATAATGATGAATTCAGCTCCAGATGTTCCAGCAAAAGCATGCAGCTCTCATTTGTTTTAGTGTTCTAAATGATCTTCAAAATGCTGTAGCATGATTCTGTGATTATTAACTGGAATGCCAATCACCACATCAGACACTCACTGTCACATAACTGCAATTAATTAGGAGAGCATGGAATTTTCATGCTGGAGAACAGGAAATTACCTTGCTGAATTAGCTCAGAATTGGCAGCTCCTTGCAGGCTGTGGGCATCCACCATCCAGAAGAGAAACACTTTTAGGTGTGAATCACTGCCCCATATCTCTCCAGATCCCTGAGAGACTGGACTCTGTCAGACTGCTTCTGCTGCCACTCTCCCCAGTTAGTTACTTCATTGAATTTAGACCATCCAGCTGCTTTCTTGTGCTGCTGTAGTTACCATGAGGCTTGGGGTACACAGGGGCACAACCACTCTGCTTTCTTAGCTACAGACACTTAGGTAGATTAAAAACATCACCTTTTATTTTAGGTAGATGACTAACACTGGCTACTGGCAGCTTTCCTGTAACTTCTATGTGATGTGGTTGTGCCACAGTACAAAATACTACCTGACAAGCAGGAATTTGAAGCACACCCAGAAAAGTGCAGGCAGTTCCCCACTGATCTTACAGGGCATGGTTCTAAAGAGCAATACCTCTGGAGGCACTGCCTGCCCCTGGAGGCATTCAAAACACACCTTTGTGATCTGGTATAGGAGATCCTGCTCTGCAGCAGGGGTTGGACTGGATGACCTTTAGAGATCCCTTCCAGTCCCTGACATTGTGTGGTTCTGTGAACACAAACCAGGCTGGCAGGAGAAGCAGGCAGCAACAGCAGAAAGAGAAACTGCTGCCACGAGTGAAACCCTGCAGCTATCCACAGAAGTAGTTATTTTCACTTTAGTTTTGGAGAAGCATTTGTTTGTAGAAATGATGACCCTCGCTGCTGCTTCTGACACCAGATTAAAGCTGTGCAAGGTACCACACACCAGGCTTTCTAAATACAGCAAATGTCAGCTCTCCCTTCTCCTGGTCACAGCTAGGACTGAAATCACACTCACTGGGCACGTGAAAGCCTTAGTGCACAGGAAGAGAAGTTACATAGGAAAACTATTTTGATTTCATCATCTTTATTATTCCCCTCCAATGGAAATATGTCTAGCAGGCACCATCCCCTTTGGGCCCATTACAGTTCCTGAGTACAGATGCTTGTGTAAATATTACTTCTGCTTCCATTGGCATTTCTGGGTTGCTGTATAATTTATCCTAGCTTCAGTGGACTAAGCATTCACTGGAACCCAGATGAAACTTGATATGAGTGAACTAAAGAAGATACAGGAGAACAAAACTCAGACCCCCTCAGCACAAGTCCCTCTGCAGCCTTCCTGCAGGCTCCCTTCAGGCACTGGCAGGTAGTTCTGAGGTGCCCTGGAGCCTTCTCCTCTGCAGGCTGCGCCCCCCCAGCTCCCTCAGCCTGTGCTCACAGCAGAGCTGCTCCAGCCCTTGCAGCATCTCTGTGGCCTCCTCTGGCCTCAGTCCAGCAGCTCTGTGTCCATCTTGTGCTGGGGACAGCAGAAATGGACTGTCCTGCCTTTACCTTCAGGAGAGCCCCAGCTGCAGCTGACCTCCCTCTCCACCAGTGCCACATCGCTCACGCTGCACTTCTGATCTCCAAGCTCCCAGCACACACTCTGCTGTGCACCCCAGGTCCAACAGCCCAACAAGACTAACAGCTCTGCTCTCTTTGGCAGGCAGCGTGAAACTGGACTGCCAGAGCACAGCCCAGTTAGTCATAACTGACAAGTAGCTCTGCTTCTCCTGCCTCACCTATTTGAAAACACTTAATCAAGGTGTCTACTTGACAGTCTATTAGTAGGAAAGTAATAGATTGTGTTAAACACAGGAATTACATTACACAGACACAAGGGTCAGATCTCGACCAGCAAATTCATTGAGAATTTACAATCACACAGCCTTGAGAGCTGCACTCTCTTAGTATTAATTACTTAATAGAATTAGCTATGTATGTAATAGATTTTTTTTTTCTTTTAAGGTCTCTCATAACCACATCATCCTTTGGCCTCTGTGAAGCTTAAAAAATAGGGTTAAGTAAGCTGAAAACCAAGCCATATCTCAAAACACTCAGCAAAAATAACAAGCCTTAGCCTCCTTAGCAACTCCTCCTTGGAGAAGACTATCTTCATCTTCTTCAGAGAAGTGCAATGCCTGCCTGCCACTGCCTGAAGGGATCCTGCAGAGGGACTTGTGCTGAGGGGATCTGAGACAGGCCAAGGGGCAATGGTTTGGAGCTGAGGCAGAGCAGGGTGAGACTGGAGCTAAGGAAGAAGTTGCTGAGTGTGAGGGTGGTGAGAGTCTGGCACAGGCTGCCCAGGGAGGCTGTGGCTGCCTCCTTGCTGGGGGTGTTGCAGGCCAGGCTGGATGAGGCCTTGAGCAGCTGAGTGTGGCTGAGAGGTGTCCTTGGGCATGGTGGGGAGGGTGGAGGGGATGAGCTCTGAGGTACCTTCTCACCTGAGCTGTTCTATGATGCTTACTTCCTACCTACAAATCCCTTACAATTAGCAATTTCTGAAATGCCAGGTGCTAAAAATGAGAAAAAGAAAACAAGGTTGCAGTCTCCATGAAGCTCACACTTCTGACTTCAAACCTTGCATGGACATGGACCTGCACCAGCTCTGAGCTGTAAACACTCCTGCAGAATGCAATGCTGAGGAAAAGGTTTTCCCACACTGAGCTGCTCTCAAACAGCCCAACTGTAACACAGCTGACAGAGAGGGAGAAGTCATTTACAAAGAATGAATCCATTTAAGGTTCAGCACCTCCCTTCCATGCCTCTCTAAAGTGAAGAATAACACATCAAGGAGCTCAACAGAGCTAAGGACTAACCTGAGCAGAGGCTCTGCTGTACTTCCTGACCTGGAGTAAACCATTCTACTGTCACAGTTTGATCACACTGCAATTCCCATCCTCAGAAGGCCTGATGGGAATGGGTTGGCACCTCTGGGGGTTGAGATCTCTGAAGGATGGGAATGGGTTGGCACCTCTGGGGGTTGAGAACTCTGAAGGATGGGAATGGGTTGGCACCTCTGGGGGTTGTGATCTCTGAAGGATGGGAATGGGTTGGCACCTCTGGGGGTTGAGATCTCTGAAGGATGGGAACGGGTTGGCACCTCTGGGGGTTGTGATCTCTGAAGGATGGGAATGGGTTGGCACCTCTGGGGGTTGTGATCTCTGAAGGATGGGAATGGGTTGGCACCTCTGGGGGTTGAGATCTCTGAAGGATGGGAATGGGTTGGCACCTCTGGGGGTTGAGATCTCTGAAGGATGGGAATGGGTTGGCACCTCTGGGGGTTAAGAGCTCTGAAGGAATGGAGAAACTGCATGGGGCAGGTCAATGCCTCATGAACTGCGAAGCTTCTCCTCTGGCCAGTGGGCTCCAAAAGCAGCTAAGTCTGACAAATTCTCAAATGTTTGTGTTTTTTGCTCCCAAAGCTCACAGAAGTAAACCAGCTTAGTGCTCAGCCAGATTAGTGCCTCAATGCCTGCTTAAGCACTGCCTGTGCATAGCATTTGTGAACGCTGCACTGCTAACTAAGCTCCACAAAGTCTACAGAATCAAGCAGTGAACTTCAAACAGAAGAGCAAGGTCACTGGTGCCTCTGGGGCCATGGTGAGCTCCCAAACACTGGAGATTTCTGTCCTGGTGAGTATGTGCTCAGAGTTCTCACCACGACTCCTCTGCCAATGACAGAAACTCATTTCCCCATGGATGTGCAGAGGGACTTCAAGAGAAACGCAGCAGATGTTGCCTTGTCCTGAACTGACTTAAAGATGAAGACAGAAAGAAAGTAAACCACACCTAACAACTTCTTGTTATTGCAACAAGTGAGAATGCCCAGGTCCAAGTGTCCAAAATCCATGAATTCCCACTGTGTGGAACCATGCCTGGTCTGACACACAGCATGCCAAGAACTAGATGCTGTTTGCCTTCAGGATGTCCCCAGAGCAGAGCACAGAGCACTGCAGCCTGTCTTGTGCAATAAGAACTCTTTCTGATGTAGGATCTGTCCAGTCTGACAAGCTACACACTGCCTGGGGTTGGCACAGCTCTGTGGCAGTTTCCATATATTTTGCAACAAGCCCAATGTGGGCTGGGCAGGGAACAAGCACCAATGTGGGTTGGGCAGGGAACAAGCACCAATGTGGGTTGGGCAGGGAACAAGCACCAGTGTGGGCTGGGCAGGGAACAAGCACCAGTGTGGGCTGGGCAGGGAACAAGCACCAGTGTGGGCTGGGCAGGGACTGGCTGGAGAGCAGCCCTGAGGAGAGGGACTTGGGGGTGTTGGTGGTGGAGAAGCTCAACATGAGCTGTCAGTGTGCACTTGCAGCCCAGAGAGCAACCAGTGCCTGGGCTGCAGCAAGAGCAGTGTGGGCAGCAGGGCCAGGGAAGTGATTCTGCCTCTGTGCTCCACACTGCTGAGACCCCANCATTTAAAATAGAACCCCCCAGGTTCTCAGAACACACACCCCAGCCCTCAGAGCCACTCTGCCTCATCCTCCAAGGCCAGAGAGCCAGGTGAAGCCCCTGCTGAGCTGAGCAGAACTGCTGTTGCAGACTGCACTCTTATCATCCCCAGTTAGACTTTTTCTCTGCTCCTTGAGAATGTACTTTATGGCCATCATATCTGTGCCTTTTTGCTTCTCCACTTGAAAACACAAAGAATAAAGTCAACCATCCCTTACATCTCAAAATGGCAAAAGAAAATGGACCATGAAATCCACGTGAGCAGCAGGGGAAACAGTTACCACAAGAGACAAAACTGAACTCCCTCACTGAAGTACCTGTCAGCACGGATGAGTTTCTCCCATCCAGAAGCTAGAAGGGGTCACATTTTCATCTCCTCTAGACCCCAGTCACTGGGCTTTCTCACCCTGCCCTTACTAAGACAGCGAATTTGCAACAGTTAAATTTCCCTTTTCAGGAACATTTCCTGTGCTGAAACATGAAGACAGGCAAAATTTCCTTGGTAATTTGTTGCAGGAGAGGAAGAGAGGCAGGAAAAGATTCTGGTTATGGACAAAGTGAGTGTCATGCAGGAGCTCTGGAAAACTCTCAAGGCTCCCTTCCCAGCACCCACAGACATCTTTCAACCCTGCCAGACACCAAGAATTCCACCACCCCTCCACTGAAACCACAGACACTTTTCTACAGCTCAAATTCGGTTTGATAACCACTTTTGAGGGAGGCTCCTGACAACAGAAGGTGGCAAACAGCACTGGCTAAGGAGAAAATCTTCCTCTCATAATTTAAACACCTCAGGATGTATCACCTGCAGTTAAACAGTGATGCTCTCACGTGCAGTACCACACCAGGGTTACACAAAGCCATTGTCGCCTCTGGAGCTTGCCTCAGACATTGAACTGCTGCCCTGCAGCTGTAACTTTTCAGTCACCAGTGGAATGGTGAAACTGCCAGGCAGAACAGCCCACAGAACACCTAGCAACACCTGCCTCCTGTCACTGTAGCCCCCTGGCAGTCAGACATGCTCCTGCAACAGTCAGGAAGGCTTCAGCTGTTTAGAACAGCAGTGGTAGTGCAGTGTGCAGTGAGAACCTCTTCCACCGAGTGCTGTTCTTCACTAGCATTGCCTGTGGCTCTCTGACAAAGTCCCTCCTCCCCCAGCTTAACACATCCTCAACAGGAACACATTAACTCCATGGATATAAAAGCATTTGAAACTCTGCTCTGCCCTGCTGAGGTCACATCTGCAATACTGTGTCCCTAGTCAAGAGAGATAGGGAGCTGCTGGAGAGAGGCCAGAGAGGCTACAAGGATGATAAAGGGTCTGGAGTATCTCTCCTGTGAAGAGCAACTGAGAGCCTTGGGGCTGCAGAGAAGGCTGAGAGGGGATCTGCTCAATGTCTATAAAAAACTGAGGGGTGGGTGTCAGGATGAAGGCTCCAGGCTCTGTTTGCTGGTGCCCAGTGACAGGACAAGGAACAATAGGTACAAGCTGGAACCCAGGAGGGGACTTCTGTATGGTGAGGGTGCCAGAGCCCTGCGCAGGCTGCCCAGAGACTCCCAGAGGAGTCTCCTCCTCTTTCCAAGCCCACCTGGCTTGTTTCTGTGTGCCCTGCCCTGGGTGATCCTGCTCTAGCAGGGGGGTTGGACTGGATGACCTCTGGAGGTCACTTCCAATCCCTACCATGCTGTGAGTCTCTGATTTTACCCACTTGGACAGGAGGAATGCACAGGGCAGAGACACCAAAGGCAGCACAACTGGAACTGTGCAGCTGTCTTCTGAAGTTTAGTGTCAGAAAGAAACATTCTGAAACTGAGGTAGAAAGGGAAAATTGAGAAAGGTTTGACCACTGCAGGCAGGTTAGGACTAAAAGCTCCACACTGGTATTTACTGAGATCTTTTGAAGGATCCAGGGAGAACAGCTAGAGGGGAACTGTGTGAGAAGAAAGCAGCAGGATAGCAACACAGGGAATAATATCAAGAGGAGTGTGGAGCTTTGCTTCCTCTGACAGAAAACCACTGTCCCTAGGAACCCAGCTGGCACTCAGGGGTCACATCTGGGCACTGTCACATCTTCCTTGTGACCAACATGGAAGTTGCTGCTGACATGAATGGGAATGCTCACAGCTGAGAGCTGCTGCTGCAATCTACCATCCCACACCACCGTCACTGACTGGTTCATTATCCACTCAGAACTTACTAATCACAACTGAAAGGGCTTGACAACCTTTTTTTTAGATTTTTAGTTTCACAGCAAAGCTTCAACCTGAAAATAAAGCAGTTGGGTCATGACCTCTGGGCTGGGGAAAAACCTGGAGGTACCTACTATGAGGTAAAAGCCTAAAAAACCTCCCAAAGTCATGAAGTTTTTCCATGGTAGCACAGGTGGACCTCACCCCAGAAGACCAATACTTAATCTATCTGAATGGAAGACCTTCAACAACACCCTGTGGAACATGAGCACCAGTCAGCAGCGTGACACTGGCTGTACAAGACTCTCTAGCTAAAAGATAGGAGCTCTTGAAAGAGTTGCCAGGTGAGGAGGACGACACAGGGCTAAAAACTGTCCCATCACATAAGTAAATCAAAAGCTACTCATTGATCTATCTGCTAGGAAAGCCCCAAATTCAGTGTGTGTTATTGGTCTCCTCAGTGGCTCCTGTGGCACAGACCTTTGGGCACTTCCAGGCTTTCTCAGGCTGCACAAGACCAGCTTTTAGCCAAGCTCTGGCTCAAGACACACAGGCCAGAGCTCAGCTTCTCTGTCTTTTCAACTTGTTGGAGAGCCTGTTGCAAATACAGGTTAGAGTGCAGAACTGCCAGGTCAGCTGTTCCCTGAGTTTCTGTGCTCCTTGGACACTTTCCCCAGGGTCAGGTATTCCTGCATCTTTAAACCACTCAGAGCAGTCTCTGAAACCTTTTTTTACAAATAAAACAATTGTTTCATAATTAAGGGGGGAAAAAGGAGTATTTTTGTACTCTTCCACATGGTAATTACAACTTTCTGACTGGGAAAATTCTTCGATCTTCTTGAAGTAGTTCAGATTAGAAAAAAAAATTCTGGGGTCAGTCCAGCCCTGGAAACCTTCCATAAACTGGCAAAATACAAATCCACCCAGAATGGGCCAGAAGCTGATTAGGAGGCTTTGTCATGCAATAATTATGATAGAGGGAGAGAAGGAACACATAAAACAACATTTAAAACATTGATAAAAGGAAAAAAAAGTGCCAATAAAGATTGCAAAACTAGTCAGGGCTTTACAGAAAAGGCCAAGCCCCTTCACTTAAAGCTACTAAACCCCACTATTAACCAACCTTTGTGCCTATGAGATCCATCCATGTCAGAAAACTCAATATGGTTTTCATCAGCCCAGTAGAGTCTGTGGTTGACATAATCTATGGTAAGAGCCATGGGCCTGGCTATCTGTGTTTCTATGACAACTGCTTGGCTGGAGCCGTCCATGCCGACGCGGCCGATGTGAGGGTACTCGCAGCAGTCGATCCAGTACAAGTAGCTGGAAAACAGAGCACAGCAGCTGCTGTGGTTAGGGGTGCAAGAACAATAGCAATAAAGCAGTTCCTCAGTTCAGCTCCAGGGCTAACCAGCAGTTATTCTACAATGCTCTTCGTTTGCAGGTGAACTTCCTGACTTTTCTAGACCTGTCTGTAAATCAGTGTCCCAAATGTGAAGGGGCAAACAGGCTCACAGGGTGTCAGGGGTTGGAAGGGGCCCAAAGAGCTCANAGTGTCCTCATGCTAGATGTGGTTTAGGCAAATTAATTATGGACCAGTAAAATATGCATTCAAGCTGCATAATCTAACTTAGCATTTGAAGTGGTGTCCAGACTGGACTTGGTGGATCTCTCATCCTGTGCAAAGGGCATCATTGGTGAGCCTATGCCAAGTCCTTGTAGCAGAGGTGCTGAAGCCCTTGGATCACCTTTCTGGTCCTACCCTGGGCCTGCTCCAGTCAGTCTATACCCCTCCTGTGCTGTGAGTTCCAGTGCTTGCTGCAGTACTCCCACCTCCTGGTGCTGGTTGCCCATAACTGGTGACATTACTTTTGTTTTCTGTTCACAGCTGAAGTCAATCTTGTAGTTGTCATTTGTTGTAAATCAGAGAATCATAGAAAGCCAGAGGCTGGAAGGGAGCCCCAGAGCTGGGTGAGACATCTGTGTGTGTGTCAGCTCCAGAGCTGGGCAAGATGCCTGTGTGCATCTCAACCCTCCCAGAGGACTGGGACTCTGTAAAACCTTTGTTATTTAGAACATGCTTCCAAATGACTGGAACATGGCAAAGATAGCTGCTTGCCTGCTCCCACGTGCCAACATCTATGGTGCAGTACATAGCAGCAAGCTTGGGCCTGCAGTCACCTTTCTATCACAGCAGTTTGACAGGGAACGATGGCAGGCACTGGTTGTGCATTTCCGACTGCTGCCATCCACTGTAGCTGGAAGTTAAGGTAGTAAGAAAGCCTAAGCAGTGTTTCCTATCTCCTGCCTTCAGAGAAAGGATTAGAGATCAGTTACTGCAAAAGGGCTGCTCCATACCCAGCCGGAGGGTCTAAGGACAGGTCTCTAGGGAACTTGACTCTCTTGCTGACAAGGACGGTGGGGTACAAGCCATTGAGTTTAGACACCTCGATCAGCCTCTTCTCCGTGTCCGACCAGTAGAGGTTCTTCCCGACCCAGTCGACAGCCAGCGCGTTGGGCACGGCTGTGTTGTGGACTACCTGGGGGAGCAAACGTGGCACAAGTTATTCATCTCGGTACTGGGAAGAACTACTACTCAGGAGTTGCTAAGATTAGAGTGCTGAGAGTTGGGACACAGGATGTACAAGGTGAAAAATTGGTATTGCTCCCTGCTAAGCACCTCCCAACACGATGCCAGCTCCTCGCCAGGACAGTCTGGCACCTGCCTCGCGGGCAGGGCGAGTGGAGCAAACACCACACTGCCAACTCCCCTGCACTATCCACTCAACTTTGAGAATTTTGTGTCTTTCATTTTTCATCTTAAGTTTCCAGTCCCCCTTTTGGTGTTGGTTGGTTGGTTGGTTTGTTGTCTTTGTTTTGCTTTGGTTTAGTTTTTGTTTTGGAGGGGGCTGTGTGTGCCTGCCTGGCTGGTGGTTTCTGTTGGGTTTGATTTGTTTTAATTCCTTTCCCCCCTTTCCTATTCTGTTTATTTTTTTTCACAGAACCAAATGCAGATGAGGCTTCCCTCCCCAGAGCATGCCCTCAAACACATCTACTTATTAGTTCACTCTTTCTCCCACCACTCTCCACTGGCACATATTTCATTGTGGTGTCCCAGCAGTGCCATATGTCATCGTGGCAGGCAGACCACAGCAGCACTCAGCTCAGGCAGACAGAGAAAGATGACCCAGTTGGAAAGTGAATACTGTGCTCATTGCAAGCGCTCATGGGGCAGAAGAACAACTTGCTGTGAATTAGTTAAACTCCCAAAGGAATATACTAAGAGAGAGAAGCAATTCGGCCTCTACTGGCAGGGCTGTGTGATTCTCAAGGCTCTTGATGAGTTGAATAGTTCTGAGGCTTGACCAAACAGCCAAGATCCAAGAGATTACAAATCCCATCAGGACTGCACGACTCAGGCTTCCTTGGCTGGCAGTACTTGCTGAGAAGTGCTGGGTGACACTAGACCCAGCTGCTTCTAGACTTAAAAATTCTACTCTTGATAAGGTCTGTGATGACTTATTCTATTCCTGATTAGGGCCTGGTTAGGTGTTTGCACCCCAAACTTCAGGAGAAAACCCCCAAACAATCAGAGAGTGCAACATTTGCAAATGCTTGAGATTTCTTCAGTTGTATCAGCAGGCTTATTGCTGCAGTGGACCTGCTAAGGTGTTGGCATCTTCAGCACTGCAGATATGTGCAGCAGAGTTTGAGCTCACAGATAATCTTAGAATCATAGAATCAGGCAGGGTTGGAAGGGGCCACAAGGACCATCCAGTCCCAACCCCCCTGCCATGCCCAGGGACACCTCACACTAGATCAGGATGGCCACAGCCTCATCCAGCCTGGCCTTAAACCCCTCCAGGGATGAGGTTTCCACCACCTCCCTGGGCAACCCCTGCCAGGGTCTCACCACCCTCTTGCTGAACAACTTCTACCTAACAACCAGTCTGAATCTCCCCATTTCTAGCTTGGTTCCATTCCCCCTAGTGCTGTAGCCTAAGGGATAGCGTAAAAAGTCCCTCCCCAATCATCTTTCCTCACACTCTGAATGTGTGCTTTTTAACCTGATTTACCATTGGAAGATACTGAAAAGGGATATTGGGAGATACTTTAAATCAATTTTATAGTCATGAATATGTAAAAGCACCCTTTCAGCTCATTATCTTATTTATCACCTTATAAAATCTTGATAAAATTAAATCCAGGCATGCACCAGTCCTTTCATCTGGCTAAAGTGCTTTATTTCCCAAGACCTTAGCAGCAGCAGCTTCACTCTTTCACCAAGGTGCAGCTGCAGCAGCTGCTGCTCTATTCTGTGGGACATCTCCTGCAGAAACCTGCAAACAGAGTGTTTGTGCATTGCAGGCTTTAGCACCACTGTCTGGAAGCATCAACCAAAGTAATTAGTCTCTCTTTTCTGATGCCTTTCCCTTTGGAGAGTCACTTGAAGCCTGTTCCAGTTGCTGGGATCACCAAGGTGACATTTGCTGCAGCTTACCACAGCGTTTTCCAGGAGCAGCTTCCACTTGCCTCGACAGTGCCGTGCATAAAACACTCTCCTAATGGTTCAACACATTCGTGTGAAAAAGTTATTGCCTTCAGTTGTAGAAATATCCCCTCCCTGACCAGATGCAGAAGAAAAATGAGATGCCATCAGGTTTCCCAGAAGCAGGAGTTGGTGCTGCTGACAAGATCTGCTAACAGGGCAGTGGGAGGGAGCCTGTCAAACACTATCACTTACACTAACAGGATAGCTATTTACAACAAACACCACAACAACTACTAGGAAGGGAATAAAAATAAATTACTGCTTGGAGGGGAAAGGCTGCCAACCATCAAACCTCTCAGTCAAGAAAAAAAATGAAGAAATCATAGAATGGTAAGGTTGGAAGTGACCTCAAGGATCATCTAGTTCCAACCCCCTGCCATAGGCAGGGACACCTCCCACTAGTCCAGGTCACTCAAGGCCTTGTTCAACCTGGCCTTGAACACCTCCAGGGAGGGAGCAGCCACAACCTCCTTGCACAACCTGTGCAGGTGTCTCACAAATATTTAAAGAGGTTTGCTGGCAAAATCATTCTTTGTGACCTCAGCTACTAGACCTGTGCAGCGGTGACCTGTTTGAAGCCAAGGCAAAGACATGAAGCTATTGTTTGGCACTGAGACAATGTCAGACAGACTAAATACTGCACACTTCTTCTGCACAGTTTTAGCCTCCAGGGGCCAAGTCTGGGACACATTTTTCAGTGAAAAATCCAAACATTCTTATGAACATTTAATAGACTTTGATTTTCAAAGTCCTTTGCATTTGGCATCCTATTTGAGTAAAATCTCTGCTGTCAGCCCACTCCTCAAACTGCAAGAGAGTAATGAAGCCAAAAGGAAATGTCAGCCATGCACCCATCCTCATATTGTTTTTTTTAATATTTGTTCTAATTTATGAAACCTTTTCTCAAAAATAATTGCTACATAATCTTAAAAATTATTTCTACATAATTAAGAGAAAAAGAGGAGCTTTTTCTACTCTTCTGCCTGTCCATTACAACCTGTTGACTGGGAAAATCTTTTCATCTTCTTGAAACAATTAAGAATAGAAAGAAAATGTTTTGGGTTATCACAGAATTTTATTAGAGGTTGGAAGGGACCTCCAAAGATTACCTCCAGTTCTGAAAATGTTGAATTAAATAACAAAATACAGATGCATCCCAAATGGACAAGGAGCTGATTGGATGATTTGCAAAATGTTTCAACACAATAATTACGATTCATGACTTAAGAGATTTTGAACCCCACATTTGCCTGTATCCTGTTTTGGGCAGCAAAAATTCTCAGCAGGGACTTGCCAGAACTTCTGAGGGCACTTTGAGCTTGCATTGCACTCAGTGAAGCAGTGCCACAAACTTCTGCTCACCCACTGCGCTTTTTCAAGTTCTATGAATAATTACTTCTGGATGTAAACAAGGATCACTGATGCCAGCCAGGTTCAAACCTCAGCCCTCCAAAAGACTGACGTTGGTGGGCTCTGAGAGTGTGTCAAGTCCATGCAGCAAACTGCTCTAACCTCACTTGGACTACTGCATCCAGCTCTGGTGCCCTCAACACAAGAAGGACATGGACCTGCTGGGGTGGGTCCAAGGAGGCCAGGAAGATGCTCAGAGGGCTGGAGAACCTCCCTTGTGGGGACGGGCTGGGGAAGTTGGGGCTGTTCAGCCTGGAGACGAGAAGGCTCTGGGGAGACCTTAGAGCAGCCTTCCAGCACCTAAAGGGAGTTACGGTAGAGCTGTGGAGGCACTTTTGACTATGGTTGGGAGTGACAGGATGAGAGGGAATGGATTGAAGCTTGAGGAGGGCAGATTGAGACTGGCGATAAGGAAGAAATTCTTGACAGTGAGGGTGGGGAGACACTGGCACAGGTTGCCCAGGGAGGTTGTGGATGCTCCCTCCCTGGAGGTGTTCAAGCAGCTTGGATGAGGCCTTCAGAAGTCAAATCTAGTAGAGAGCCAGCCCTGCCCACAGCAGGGGGTTGGAGCTGGCTGATGTTGCAGGCCCCTTCCAACCCAAGCCCTTGCACGGCTCTAGGCGTTACCTTGACATCGCTTCCATTCAGGCACATTCTGTTGATGCGGCTGCCGTTGGGTCTGCTGGAGTCGATCCAGTAGATGAACTCTTCTCTGTAATCAAAGTCTATTGCAATCACATTGTTCAGACCCTAGAAACAGGGGAGGGGCGAAACAGTCACTTTGTTCAAATGTTTGTTTTCAGGCTGCTGGAGAGCATTCAGAATGCAAAAGGCATTGCCTGTAGTATTTATATCTAATGCTTTATTTTACTGGCTGCATATTGCTGAAGCACTTCAATCATTTCTCGATACATTACTGGTAAACAATCAGAACAAGATAGAAATTGTAACAGAAATAAATATGGTGACAGAGAACTCTCTCACTTCTGACATGCAGATGATGTATGAAGCTAAATGGAGCTTCTGTGTTTGTCTTTCCTATTATTTAAAATGATCTTTAGCTCAAGTGCTTTAACTTCTTGCTCAATTTCTCTGTTAATTGCTACCTTTGGCATTACTTTGGGCAACGAGATGACATTCATTTTGTAACAGAAAACTCAGAAACTGCATAAAATTCATTTAATGAAAGCATTTCATTATTTATATAAATTAATCAGGAATTCTAAGCTGTGATGGTCAAAAATGCATTGGTCTTAATTCCTGAACAGGTTTTAATGTTTGAGGGGCTAGAAGATATCCCTGCTCGCTGCAGGAGAGCTGGGCTAGATGACCTTTAAAGGCCCCTTCTGACCCAAACCATCTTGTGATTCTGTGTTATGGGAGCTGTGCACACACCCACAGAGGCTGTGGGAAAGTTGGGTACTCAGCAGGCATCTAGAAGTCTCCTATGGCTCTGGTCACTAAGCCAACCTGGGCTACTCCTAGGAGCTTCAAGAGCAGCCACACACTGATGGCTTTTCATCCCAAATGGCAGGGAGAGAGGTATCACATCCAGATGATGCCTCATTTCCTCCTCTGAGAACAGCAAAGCCTTGCCAATAACCTTCCTAGCACTCTAATGTGTAGCAGAGTTATTCCTAATACACAAAGACACTGCCATCCAAGGTGGAGCAGCAGTGGCCAGAGGCACAGTTGCAGCCTGCACTCCTCCTCCATCCACGCGATCAGCTCATCGGTTCCTTTCCCAGACCAGTGACACTCTGCTCTCAGGCAGATCTGCAGCCTCTCTCATGGCTGCAATGCACAGCTGGGGAGGGCTGTGCTGGACTGGCCAAGTCAAACCAAACAACATTTCATTGCACACAAAGTGATGCAGGGCCTGCCAGCTGCTGCTCTACCTCAGGACCAGCCTGCAGGGGAAAGGAGGGATCAGGCTGCACAAACCATCATTAAAGGCAGCCTGACAGGGGATGGTGGTGGAGGCCTGCTCTGCTTTTCACAAGCCACACAGCCCACAGTGAGCTAAAGCTGGCTGCAGCTCTGGCAGCCATCGCCCTGCCAAGACACTGCTCCTGCCTCTTGCTGCTGCCATGATAAAGGTATCCACAGAGAACTTCCTGCTCCAAACTCCTGACAGAGGAGACAAGCAAATGACTACAAAAGGCTCCCAAAATGTAGAGCATTCTAGACAAGGTCAGGAATTTGTGAAAAAATTAGCTTTGTGTCTCCATATTCTGCCACACTGCAAAGGCTTAAGCACCCAGACTCATAGAGAGAGTTCCAATATTTATCAGAACATCAACTGTGGGTAAAATTATTTCTACACATCTGCAGTAGAGCTCCAGACAACATTTCTTTGTGTCACTTTTAAGCCCTTCCAGCATAATTCTTTGCCCCTTTATGTGCAAGGTACTTTTGGAAGGAGTGGGGAAGGTTACCTTAGTCTCTCATCTCAAAGCCCTGGGTCTGTTTCTGCTACACACAGCACACAGTACCCTAGCTGTGGTTTGCTCTACCTTGGTGTCCCAGTTTAAAAAGGGAGGTAAATATCGCAAACACTGAGGAGGAAGAGGTTCTCTCTCTGCTCTCTGTGGAAATGCTCAATGACTACAAGTGAGGGAATGGAAGGCAAAGAAGGTAAGAGAGACACTTAAACAGCTGCACTGAGCATGTCTATTTGGGGAAAAAAGGAAACATAAAGGAGGAAAAAGCTGGCACAAAATAGCTCAAAGACTGAATGAGCTCCTACTTCCAGCTCCTTTACTCTGAGTTTCCATGAGCAACCATTAGGATGGCAAAGCACAGATCAAACACACGAAGCAGGGTGGGTGCCTCCACCTGACAGGTGTCTAAGAAAGAGCCAGTCCATGGGAAGAAGAGAAGCACAAAAGCATGTCCTTGAGAGGCAGCCAGCCTGCCTGGTCTGCTGGGAGAGCTGCTGCTCTCCTTTCCAAATCTGGGTGCTTTCTAACATGCTCTAGTTGCAGGGTGAGAGGCCAGGAGGGTCTATGGCAGAGGCATTTATTAGACTGGTGAATTAACATGGTATGGAAAACACAGATTCTCTTCAATGGCTGGAGCTGGGGGGCTCTAATGCGCCGAAGAGGAGGCTGATGGAGCTCTGAGGCAATCTGTCAGCACAACCACGAAGAGAATTTACTGGTGCTCCTCTCTTTGCACAGGCTCCCGTCAACAGATAGCCCAGCAAAAGAGGAGCGAGGCAGTGAGATGTAAATGAGAGGGCAGGCAGGAGGATTCTGCAGCAGACAGACTCCAGCACAATGCTTGCTGTGCTTCAAGTCAATGCTGGATGCGGGATGGTTCCTTCTGCAATCGCTGCCGTGGGGATGCCTCTCTTGTGGCACTAAGCTGCACAGCTTGCTGACACGAGAACTCACACAAAGCCTCCTGATACTGGCTGCACAGAAGTGACCTTCCACTCCTGCTGACACTCATTAATTAGCACTCCAGGAAAGAGGTGTTCTTATTAAGCTGTGTTTTGGAGCTCTACTCTATGGTAAGTAGGTGCTTAGGTGAAGCAGAGAAGCGGAGCAGAAGCTGCTACAAATGGCAGGGGCACTCTACTTGGGTAGCTTTTTCCACTTCAGGTTTGGGGATTTTTGTTTCTGTTATTATAATTTAAAGTAATTATTTAAGCAATCAGATACAGCCAAAGATCTGAGCTCCTGTCTTGTTGTGCTGTAAATGTGGGAATTGCCTGTCCAAATCAGCAGGACAGATCTGGCTAATGACAAGCAGCAAGCAGCCCAAATGACGCACGACCAAGCAGGGGCCCACACATCCTGTGACGGCAGAGGTTTGGTTTTAGCACATCAGAAGGACTGATGAAACAACTGCCTGAGCTCTCATCGTGAGGAGAGAATCAGTCTCAAGCGCCCTGGGCAGTCTGGAGGCACTGCACACCAGGCCAGTGTGGGGGGACGCCCCTAGGACAGAATCCAAGTGTTGAGTCAAACCTGGAGCACGGTGCTGTGGTTATACCTGTTTCAACAAAGTGTAGTTGGATCCATCAGTGCTAATTTTTCTTATTTCATGATGATCAGCCAGAATTAAGAAAGGTTCCTCATCTAAACCCCGGGAGAGAGAATATATTAGAGTAGCTTTTACGTTAATTTGTGGACAATCAGGAATACAATGCTGAAATACAGATGGCTTGAAAAATAAATGTCACATGCTCTGGTCAATGGCATGGATGAAAGAAATATTTAAAACATTCAAATGTTCCAAGGAAGATCGATGATGCAGTAACAAAATGAACAAAGCAATCAATTAGTACATCTTTCCATGGCATTTAAATTTATTTTTGTTTGCCTTTGTATTATGGGAACCATGCTGCATTTTACCCTAATTTAATGCCAGAGGTTGAAGCTGAAATAGATTTCATACTACTTGTTTGAATTGCAACATTCACTCTCAGATTATCACTGTTATTTGTCACAGTTGCAAACCAGGCGTGTTTTGACCACTGCTTGTTGAGATTTTAGCACTCTGAGCAGTATAGACCCCCCCAGCACGAACCTTCAATCCCAAATTCTCAACTGAAGCCAAATTTGGCTTTTTTTCCTTTCTAGCCTATCATAAAATAGTCCTTCTGATAGCCATTCCTGCCATCACTTGGACACATCTCTGACACTGACAGGTGAAACAGATCAAAAAACTAAATACACTTTTAGTTTTTCTAAGAAGAAAAAACCCCAAAACAACAAACTAATAATAATTAAAAATGCACTAAAGGCTTGCAGCTGCTGCTCACTGCATGCCCTGCAGTGTCAATGTGCTGCCCAGCCTACGCTGCTCTTGCACTCAATACATTGGACCTCCTCACTCCTATTTTGTCTTCAACTGTTCATAGATTCACAGAATGGGTTGGGTTGGAAGGGACCTTGAAGATCATCCAGTTCCAACCCCCTGCCATGGGCAGGGACACCTCCCACCAGCACAGGCTGCTTAAGGCCTCATCCAACCTGGCCTTGAACACTCCCTGAGAGGAGGCATCCTTGACCTCCCTGGGCAACCTGTGCCAGCGTCTCACCACCCTTATTGTAAAGAACTTCTTCCTCATCTCCAGTCTCAATCTGCCCTCGTCAAGCTTCACCTCATGCCCTCTTGCCCTATCACTACAAGCCCTTGTCAAAAGTCACCTCCCAGCTTTCTTGTGTCCCCCTTCAGGTTCTTAAATGACCCGAGGCATCCTCCTCAGCACCGTGGTGGTGGTTCCTGGAGCACAGCTGCAATGCTCTGCTCTGTTTTGGAGGGATCAAGGCAACTTATGCAAAAAATCAGCCTGGGGAGAACCACTGACATTGTCACCTCCTCGCAGCACAACCACCCCTGCCACAGCATGAGGAGTTTCTTCATGGTGACTTCTGGAGTTTGCTACATAACAGCTCAAATAAGCTGTGCTCCAATGGGCTCCAGCTCCCCTCCTCACACCTGTGTGACCTGTGGCTTGCAAGGCACAAAACAGGAGGAAAGCAAAACACAGCTGCTGTATTTCTGCCCTCTCCTGGGTTTCTTCTGACTACTCAGGGAAGCATCTGTGACAGCAAGATGAAGCTGACAGAGCTTCCAGTCTTCCTGTCCTTTAGAAAGAGCCCAGGGGGTTGTTTCTTTCCTGTTGCCACTTTGCTCTTCCTCTCTCTGCTCTGGCCAGTCCCAGTCACCCAAGCACAACAGATGAGCCCAGGGGCGCAGGCAGAGGCTGAGGAAACACCCAGTGCTCTGATCTGCCTTCAGCTGCCCTCTCTGTTCTGTGTAATACTGAAGGCTCTCTTATGCTAGAGGAATAACAGACTTGGCAATTCCTTTTATTTCTTCCTGTTCCTCCTCTTCATACCAGGAAGCTTGAGATGCATTCTAATGTTCTGAAGCTGATAAAAGAGACCAGCAGAAGGCTCTTCAACGCCCACCATAACCAGCCTGTTAGCATGTGACTCACCAATAGGATTTAGTGATTCATCTCAACTTCCATAGTAGTTTTTCTAATCAAGTTACTAATTCACTCTTTCATAACCTACTGCAACCACTCACTACAAATTACTGGAGTTAAAATAGCCAATAGAAATAGAACTTCTCCTTACATTTAGACATCACATTCCTATTGCTTACTGATGGAGTTGTGTGCTTCACAGAATTCTGTGTTGCACACACCATGGAGCTAAGGCATTTCATAAAGTGGTTTGGATATAGCTCTGGATTAAAACAAAAGTAATAAAAGAAAATATTAAAATAAAAAGAGAAAAAAGAGAGAAGTGCTACCTGAAAGGGATTTGCAGCCATTTGGGTTATCAGGTTGTACCTCATACCCATCTGCACACAGGCATTTGTAGGTCCCATAAGTATTGATGCATTGCTGGCTACAGGGAAAGCCAGAGGAACATTCATCAATATCCACACAGGTTTTGCCATCATCCTTCAGCAGGAAGCCAGGCCAGCATTTGCACTGGGAAAGAAAACCAAAGGCACCAGTCACTGATTCTGTTTGTTAGGTACTTCTCAAGAACTTAGCATCATAACCTTGGTCCTGGAGCCTCAGTTCTCCCAGAAACACCCCAGTGACACTGCTGTGTGTGCTGCTTACACCACACACCCCAGCATTTGCCTTCAGATATTCCTGTTGTACCACTCCCTCCCAAACAACCCTGGAGGAATGAGTAATTACTTTTTCTTTTCAACTGAATAAAAAGTATCAGAGCTTCTCAGAAACATGGAAAGGATTTTGCCATGACAGTAACAATGGACAGCCCCTCTGGAGTGCTTTGTTTTTACTTCCACACCAGCTTTTTTTGGTAAATGTGTACAGTTCTCACCAGTTTTCTTGTGGCATTGCTAACATCCAGAGTTCTGCATAATAAATACCAGTGAGGGCTCTTGGGGCTGATAGAGTTGGGGCCTGCTGATCACCATAACAAGCTTCTCACCTGCAATGTGAATGGTGCAAACCACAACTGGGTAGAGGGATTTAGGAACAGGAGCATAGCTTCATCAGTGGAAAACTTGTGCCCTGCTCCCTGCTGGATTCTCCCCCTCACTCTCTGCAGAGGCATGGCATACTTCCTCCACAGCAATGCTACTGCAACGACCTTTTGGTTCTACTTCATGGAGTCTCCAACTGTAGTCTTCAGTTCTCTGGTCAATGCCTTTCTGACAAGCACATGGACCTGCACCTAGGTCGGGGCAAGCCTAGATATCAGTCTAGGCTGGGGGATGATGAAACAGAGCAGCCCTGCAGGAAAGGACTTGGGAGTGCTGCATGTTCTGTATCCAGCAGCATGATCTGCTGTGTTTAAGCATCCTTCACAGGTCCTTGGAGACAATAAGGGGCAGTGGCCTCAAGCTGAGGCTGGGGAGGTTTAGACTGGACATTAGGAAGATGTTTTTCATGGAGAGAGGTGGTCAGGGACTGGAATGAGCTGTTCAGGGAGGTGGTGGAGTCACCCACCCTAGATGAGTTTAAGGGTGGTCTGGATGTGGTGTCTGGGGCTATGGTTGAGGGTGAATCTTTCAGAGTAGGGTTCTAGGTTGGACTTGGTGATCCCTGAGGGGCTTTGCCAACCTGCATGTTTCTGTGATTGTGTGAAGTCTGTACTGCACCAGGGCTTTTATGTTTACTGAGAATAAAAGGTTTAATGTTCTTACTTAATGTAGGTACACTGCTAGATAAGAAGGAAGTACAGCACACAGGATTACTATTTCAGTCACACAGTGGTTAAGAAACAGGGAAGAATTAAGAATTCACATTTATGACACACATGTTGTAATTACTCACCTTGTATCCAACAGGAAGATCCTGACAGTCCTGAGAACAGCCACTGACTTTCTTACTGAGGCACTCGTTAAGGTGGCAGCTCCTCTCATCAGAGCCATCGCTGCAATCCTCTCTGCTGTCACAGACCTCACGCTGAGGAATGCACTTCCCATTTTTGCACATGAAGAAGGAGCTGTTACATGACTGCTCTGGAAGACAAAAACCAGAACCCAGCATGGTGTGGCCTATTAGTGTTTTGGAATGCATTTTCTCCGTGCCTGTGAGATGAAAGACCTGTGTACAAAGTGACAACTCAATTCTGGTTGGCAGTCTTGTGATACGTTTTACTTTTCAGTGTCTTTCAGAGGCTGTTGTGCTGCTGCTCACCTGATCAGGCCTTCCTACAGATTTCTTTCCACACAGCTGAGAATCCTCTACACAAAATACATTTCTACTGCTACACCTTCTGCCATGGGAACTGGTGGCTTGATCTTTGTGAACTGAGGTTTTGAATGTTCAAGCCTGCCAACACCTTCTCCATGCAAGACACAAGGATGTGCCCAGGGCAGCCCTGGAGACTGAAGCTGGGAAGTTTGAGGTCTGCCTCCCTACAGCCCTAAAGCATTGCTCTCCAAAAGAAGGGGTCACACAAGTCATGAAAAGCATTAAACACAAACCTGAACTTCTGCACCTGGTGTTTATGGGAGCCTCGTCAGAGCGGTCTGGGCAGTCGAAGTCACCATCACACTGCCACTGGGAGTTTAGCAGGCACCTTCCATCGGCACAGGTGAACTCTCCGGGGCGGCAGTGGCGGTAGCCTAGAAGCACAGCAGGCCATGGCTCGTGCTTGGCTTCCCAGTGCTGCAGGGAACTCTGCACGCAGCAGGCCAAGGAAGCACAAGGAGCTCTTGCTCTGACAACAGATACAGAGCATTGCAGGTTCCTACACAAATCCAGGCTGGGTGCAGAGTGTGCTGAGAGTAGCTCTAAAGAAAGAGCCTTGGGGGAGTCGGTTGCTGAGCAGCTCCCCAGGAGCCAGCAGTGCCCTCCAGCAGCCCAGCAGGCAGCTGTGTGCTGGCTGCTGCCAGAGGAGTGTGGGCAGCAGGGCAAGAGAGGGGATTCTGCCCCTTGGCTCTGCTCTGCTCAGACCTCATCTCCAATCCTGTCTCCAATGCTGCTGTCCCCAGCAGAAGGACACAGAGCTGTGGAGTGAGGCCAGAGGAGGCCACAAAGATGCTGCAAGGGCTGGAGCAGCTCTGCTGTGAGCACAGGCTGAGGGAGCTGCAGATGTTCAGGGGGACCTCAGAGCTGACTTCCAGTACCTGAAGGGATCCTGCAGGAAGGCTGCAGAGGGACTTTACATGAGGATGTCTAGAGACAGGACAAGGGGGAATGGTTTGAAGCTGAGGAAGAAGTTGTTGAGTGTGAGGGTGGTGAGAGTCTGGCACAGGCTGCCCAGGGAGGCTGTGGCTGCCTCCTGCCTGGGGATGTTCAAGGCCGGATGAGGCCTTGAGCAGCTCAGTCTAGCTGAGAGGTGTCCCTGGGCATGGTGGGGAGGTTGGAGGGGATGAATATTTCTGAGTATGGCCTAGACCCACTGTACAGACATGCAGAGAGTAGAAGAAACCCTAAGTTCATATGAATGGTGGAAATTGAACATTCACATACGGCTTTAGCTGACATAATTTAACTGCAGTGATAATCATTACAGAGATGCTTCATCAGGAGATGCAAAGAAATGTGTCTAGACACAAAGACAAAGAAAATACAGAAAAGCTATACAGCATGAATAAGTAATTCTAGACTGTACATTTTTACATGGTTTTTGCAATCAGCTGTAAGTCACAACTGTAGCAATAATTGGTCACTGTAGGGCAGCTCCAAGTTGTATTCATTAATACATCATCTAAAAGCTAACATTAAAACAGTTTTAGAAAGCAGAGAGCCTTCTCTGTCACTTGTGACTCAAACTAACAGAGCTTCCAGAAGCCTTACAGCTAACAGTGCAAAATGTTTCTATTTACTCTACTGTTGTTATACTTGCCACATTCCAGGGATTCATCTGATCCATCTCCACAGTCATCATCATGGTCACACACAAACTGTTTGGGGATGCAGACTTTGTTGTGGCACATGAAAGCGTTCTCGTCACAAGTGTTATTGGGAGCTAAGGAGAAAACACAGGGCACAAGAGCAGAGGGACTGAGGGCAGGAAGAAATGCAGCTGCCTGCTGGCAGGAGGAGCAAACCAAAAGCAGTCTGAGCAGACTCCATGGAAATGCTGTAGCTTTGGATCACACAAACAGCATCACACAGCTCACTAGGAGGAGGAGCTGCTGGGCACCACGAGAACAGCTACAGAAGTAAGGACAGCGAAAATGGGTGCAAGGCAGAAGGGCTTCAGGAGCTGCTGCTGTCTACAACTAACCTAGGGTCTGACTCTGAGTAAAAGGACACTTGGAAAGCACAGATGTCCTTCCTATGTTAGTCTGCTCCTGGACAGCAGCTCTTTAAAAGCCACACTCAGTCCAGAAAGGGCAAGTGACAGAAGAGGCACTGAGTGGAGAGAACACCTTTCAGTATTTGTAACCTCTCCCATTGCATGCATGCTAACAGAACAGCCCCCAGTGAAACTACTCTGACACTCCCAGTGGAAATGGCTCTGAAAGGACCAGAAGGAACAGTGTGTAGGGAACAGAGGGCAAGCTGTGAACAGTTAGCCAGGACACACTGGAGACAGAACTGTGCTGATGCAGTCTCCCTGCCACACAGCAGCACACAGCTGCAGTCAATCTGCTCATTGCACCAGTGGCCATGCTGTACCATGCCTGTGACCTGGCACACACACACTGGTCCTCAGCTGATCTGCCTCAGGATGCTTCAATCAAACCTAGAGTTGCCAGGTGACTGAAACACGGAGGGAGCCTCGTGTGCATGCTCACCTGGGGTCCAGTGAACTTTACCTACAGTGTAAAGATGGCACCACAGACATGCACATGGCAGGCATGGCACCACAGACACAGCATCTGGCAGCTGCGAAGGCAGCAGCAAGCAAAGAACTGCAGCTGTTGTTGCACACAAACTCACCACAGCCTGCTGTGGACAGCTCGTCGCTCCCGTTGGGGCAGTCTCTCTCACCATCACAAAGCCAGTGCCGGGGCACACAGGCATGGGAGCCTAAGCAACTGAAAGTATCTGCTGCACAGGTCACTGAACCTGGAACAAAAATCATCTGCCAATCTGCAACATCTTCTAACTTGACTTTAAGGTAATGAGTAATGACTGAGTAAAAGGGAGGCTTATTTTAAAACAAAGCTGAAAGGTTTTGTTCTGCACAGTATGGTGAAGCTGCTGGCCAAGAGTGTTCTACAGGCAGGTCTGGACACTCTGCTCTTGCTTCCAGTCATAGAATCCTAGAATGGCTCAGATTGGAAAGGACCTCAGAGCTCATCCCCTCCACCCTCCCCACCATGCCCAGGGACACCTCTCAGCCAGACTCAGCTGCTCAAGGCCTCGTCCAGCCTGGTCTGCAACACCCCCAGCAAGGAGGCAGCCACAGCCTCCCTGGGCAGCCTGCGCCAGACTCTCACCACTCTCACACTCAGCAACTTCTTCCTCAGCTCCACTCTAACCCTCCTCAGCTCCAAACCATTCCCCCTTGGCCTATCTCTAGACACCCTCAGCACAAGTCCCTCTGCAGCCTTCCTGCAGGATCCCTTCAGGCTCTGGCAGGCAGCTCTGAGCTCCCCCCGGAGCCTTTTCCTCTGCAGGCTGCATCCCTCCCAGCTCCCTCAACCTGTGCTCACAGCAGAGCTGCTCCAGCCCTTGGCTCATCAAACACCTAACACTGAACTATCAAAGCCAAGTGCTGACATGGGGGCTTTACCTCAAGGATGAGAACTGGAGAAGAGTTTGTTTTTCCTGTTTCTCATGCTGGTGTGCTTCCCACATCCTCACTGACAGACTACAAGCAAATCATAAAGCCATCCTACAAAGGTATCCGTTTGGGGCAGTCTAGTTCCTAACAGCCCACCTCAGAGCAGATGCTTTTGGAGATGCTCTGCTTTGTCCCTTTCCACCAGCTGCCTGGCTCATGTGGTCCATCTCTAACAAGGACTACTCTTTCAGCATGGATCTGACACAGTGCAGAACTAAAAGGGTTCTACTTACCACAGACAGCATCGCTCTCATCTAAGCCATCTCCACAGTCATCCTCACCATCACAAGCCCATTGCTTAGAGATGCATTTGTTTGCAGAGCAGGCAAACTGGTTCCATGAGCAAGATGAATCTAGGAATGAGAGCAGCCACTGCATTTGGTAGGGTCACAGCAGCACTTCTGGTACCCTCTGCACTGCTCCCTCCTGCCCTCCCAGCTTCATAATCCTAACGTTGGCACTCAGGATGTTACCAGTTGGTCTAAGAGCTTGCACGCACCAATGCATTGCTTAAGATAGTTACATAGATACATGGTAAAACATTCAAACCACTTACAGCCTGATGTTTAAAGCATGTTAGTAGTGAGGTGAGGACAAACCCTTTAAAAACATAAGTGTGCTTTGTGTATTTCACATGATGTTACTGTAGAGTATCTATTA
Organism: Ramphastos sulfuratus; assembly: GCA_013399055.1. Lineage (NCBI taxonomy): Eukaryota > Metazoa > Chordata > Aves > Piciformes > Ramphastidae > Ramphastos > Ramphastos sulfuratus. The sequence continues at coordinate 76,841 of WBNM01039732.1, forward strand.
TATCTTATAATACAGTATATTGTAATGTAATACATTATAACAACTTTGAACTACTTTGTTTTGGTAGTAGTGCAGAGAGGGCAGTCAACATTTCCCAGTACAGCCTTCCTTTTTGCACTGCAGTGCTTAAATCCACCTTTAAAAGACTGCATGTCCACTTTCCCCAGACCTCTTTGTTTCAGCATACAATTTATCAGGGTTCAGCTGATGGCAAAATAAATGCAATTTGAATTTCAAAGCAGAGTACAGTAATAAGAACCTCAAAAAGGGTAAGAGTAATAAGTGTGTGTGTGTGTGTGTGGGGAAATTGACTAAGTCCCTTTTCCTCTGCCCCCCAAAACCTGACTGGCAGATTTTACAATACTCTGTATTGAAGTCTGTATGTGCAGTAAACTCTGCAAGTGTAAACTCAACAAATGTGGTCACATTTTCACAGTGCACAGCAGTAACTACTTTTGAAGTTGTAAGATGTATCTATAAAATGCAAAGTGCAAACCAAATTTGAAAGCATATCAATAGAAACTGGGCTGCAAAATGCACAACTTTCAGTCACATTTAGTGATCAAGCAAAAAAAAAAAAACAAAACCAAAGAATATACAAATGTCAGGGTCTATTTAAATAGGAAAACTTGATGTTGCTTTTTGCTCTCTTGCTACAATTTCATCAGAGAACAAATCCCTGCAGCCAAGAGACCAGCTCTCACTGTGAGCAAAACCATCTGCGTTGCTCCTCAGTTAGGTGGAGATTAAGAACCTTACATGATCTAAGGCAGAATGGACCCTGAACCTGATTCTCACTTTATGTTGCATTTTATTCACATCACTTCTGGTCTTACTTTAAATAATTATAGATGTTTTAGATCATAAAGGCAAATCTTGGTTACTCTCTTTGGGATCAAGAGACTGATATGATCTGATTCTATCTACAGAACAGTCCTAATGGGGAAGGATGAAGAATTGATCACAGAATCACAGAGCTAACCATGTTGGAAAAGACCTCCAGGATCATTGAGTCCAACCTATCACCTAATCCTTCTAATTAACTAAACCTTGGCACTAAGTTCTAATTAACTAGACCCTGGCACTAAATGCCACAATGAAATGTTAAACATTAAAGCCACAAAAAAGTCAGGTTGGACGAGGCCTTGTGCCTCCTGGTTTGGTGGGAGGTGTCCCTGCCCCTGGCAGGGGCTTGGAACTGGATGATCTTTAAGGTCCCTTCCAACCCAATTCATTCTTCCTCTTCTTCAGCATCTTTAGAACAGAATTTCAGCAGAGCTTTCATTCTGCCATGCAGCAGGGTTTAAGACAAAGTATTAGCGAGCTGGATCTGACAGTATAGGATTAGTGACCTTTGTATATGGCTCTGCCTTCAGTCTCTGAGCTCTAAGTGCAGAGTTCTGCCTGTTTGCAAAGTGCATCAGTGATTAGAGGAAGACAAGCAAGAGGAAATGCTCACCACAGTGCAGTTCATCCACTCCATCCTCACAGTCTTTCTGCCCATCACAGAGCCAGGTGGTCAGAATACATCTTCCACTAGGACAACCAAAATAATTTTCTTCACATGTGGGTTTGTTTTGAACTGTGATAAAATAAAGAATGTAATGTAAAATGGTCTCTACTACTATGAGTAGGAGCCTAACACATTTCTGCTAGGTTTCTCAGCACTGATGGGCAACAAAGTGCTTATGCCTCAAAATGGGGAAAAAACCAAATGGTTATTTAATTGTGGTCATACGAATTACAAAATAGTGATAGCTAGGTAGTTTTGGGAGCTGAAATGCTTCATTTGTTGAGAAATGAGTCACAGCACAGCTTCACTCTGAATTAAAAGAAGCTAGAGAGGAAAGTTGTTCAGCTTACAGGCCAGCACTGCTTGCTGTTGTGCATCAGCTGAAATCTGCCTTTCTGTTCAGCTGCTGTCCTCCACGAGGGCGCTTAGCTGGGGCAGCATTCGTGTCACATTCACTGAGATGAGCTCCAAACCTGAGGCCTGCAGTGACTAACTGGAGCTACACCACTGAGATTTAGATTTTGCCACAAATTAAGAAGTTCTTCCTTTTTCCTCTCTAGAGCGTGAAAGCCATTTAAGGTTTTACTTTCATGAATGCTTAGAAGAGAGAGGGGAGGGAAGCAAACATAGCACACATTTAGTTTCATGATGGGAGCACAAACATTAGGCTAATGAGTGGCACAGGTTATCTTCAAAATGTCAAGCACAACCTCTGCCTGGGATAACCCAAGGGACTCATGCTGGTGATCACTGAAACTCTCTGCCAAGATTTTTTATTCCTCCCTTAATGCTCTGGGGTTAGTGACCCTGGTTTAGCTTCCCCTCTCCCATCTCTGCCTCTCCAAAGGAAAGTTAAAAATGATCATACTCATGGCTTCTAGAGCTATATGAAAAGGAAAAGAAGAATAAAGAAAGAAATGGGACATCTCTGATGGCTGGGTAGCGACTGAAGATTAAGCACAGCCACCCCTAAACGAATTCTTGCCTTAATTTCCTGCAGGAAGAATGGCCCTGAACAAAGACTGCTAACAGGAAATCTCATCCTCAGAACAGAGACAACACTCAGAAACTTAATGTGCCAAAGCTGGTCAGCTCTGAACGAAATGGCAAAGGAAATCACATGTAGGTTGAACTGGAATGGGATTGCTTCCAAGCAAAGGGAGGAATGATCCAGGCAATTAGTCACACATTAAAATGATGGAAGGGTTTGGCACGCATTAGAGAGACGGAATGAAGTAATACAAAGAAATGGGCGATGGCATAAAATGCAACATTAGTTTACTTATGCAACATTAGTTTACTGAGGCTAGAGCACACTGCCCTCAGAACCTCCTCTGGTGTGGAATAAAGCCCCTACAGACAAAGGCAACGCAGGAAAGCTAAGCTCCTCAGAGCTCAGTGAAGTGTTGGGTACAGGAAACTCTAAGGAATTAATTGATGGCCTGCAGAACACGGGGGTTAGAACAGAAAATCATTTATCTGCCTGAGAGGAAGGATGAAAGTTCTTAGTTTCAGGTAAAATTCACACCAGTGCTGCAGTTCTTTTTGGGTCCTGGCAGTATTTTCATCAATAAAGTTGACCCAAAATCTGGGAGAGTTCTACCAGAAGCTTCTGGCGACACAGCAGGGTTATTGCACAGGACAGCAGAATAACAGGTTGCCCAGGGAGGTTGTGGCTGCTCCCTCCCTGGAGGTGTTCAAGGCCAGGTTGGACGAGGCCTTGAGTGACCTGTGCTAGTGGGAGGTGTCCCTGCCTATGGCAGGGGGTTGGAACTGGATGATCCTTGAGGTCTCCTTCCAACCTTACCATTCTGTGATTCTATGAACCTGGTCATGGAATCACAGAATGGCTTTGGTTGGAAGGGATCTTGGAGATCATCTGCTCCAACCTCTAGGCAAAATTTGGGTTGTATTTAACCACAAAACTAAGAGTTTGGTTTTGACAAATTAGTAGCATTTAATTATTAGTAAATATTTATTCTCACTAAACACTAATTCTTGGGAGACAGAGAAAGGTGTTAGCCACAGGACAATTACAGTCTAGCAGGAGTCAGTTGTGAAAGCAAACAAGAAAACAAATCCCAACGTACTTGCAATAAGAGAAGGCAAAAGTCAGATCTAATTTACTGTACTAATGAGTAGTGTTTTACTTAAATACAAACAAACACTTAGTGACAGGCCTAAGCTGGAGGCAGCAGCTAGCTGGGTTAGCTAGCTAACAGCTTGCTTCAGATACTTGTAATAATTTACATAATTTAATGAAACACCAAACAGAGCCTGGTGCAGAGAACAGCATTCAGCACCAGACTATTCTGCCTGCTAAATAAAACAATATTGACCCAGTAAACATTTTGCAATGCAATTAGGAGAAAAGAACCAGAAATAGAAGAAGCTATTTTTCAAAGCAGGAAATGACTGTTCACTCCCTGGCAGTTACCTGGGCATCTCAGCTCATCTGTATAGTCACCACAGTCATTAGATCCATCACATATCCACTCTGGCAGTATGCAAAGTGAAGTGGAGTTGCAGCTAATAAATCCTGAAGATTTGATTCCAAGTTTGTAGAAGTAAGCACAGTTTGTATTATCTGCAAAGAGACAGCAAATTGCTGGGTTACACCTAGCACAGACTGAGAGCCCTGCAGTTGGGTTTTCAGGTTTAGCCTGAGCTTGCTCAGACCAGGCAGCTGCTGGTGCCCAGCTATTAATGGCTTTGGAATAACTGCTGTGTGACAAGGGCAGCCATAGCACAGATGCTGTGATGAAGCACAAACACCAGCTTACTGCAGTTCTTTTCATCTGAAGCATCTGCACAATCAATGATCTGGTTGCACTGAGCTGATTTTCCAATGCACATCCCATCTGCACAACGGAATTCTGTCGAGGCACACGCCGAATCTGTAATATATGGGTAGAAAAGATGGAAATTGGGGTACTAAAAAGACTCTCTGGATGCAGATGACATATATTTTATGTTTACGGCCTCCACCTTTTAGACCGAGGCATTCAGAACACACTGCACCCTCCACAGCTAGACATTCAGTAGAAATACAAGGTGTAACAAACTCAAGAGCACAGCTTTCTAATATTCAGATTTACATTTTGAGCCTAAAAGTCTCTCCCTGGCTAAGTCAATTCAATTAGAGATCATTTCCACAGGAGGAAGGGAGCAGCATTTTCAGGACCATGCATGAATCTCTTTGATTTCTTTCATATAATACCAGGCTGGAGTTTTTGCCTGGATGCTTTTTCTCCCTACTCACATTCAGCTCAATGATTAAAAACTATGCAGTGCTTTCAAAACAACTGAAAATGCTACTTGCTACGGCTACAGATGTTTTAGCTACACATTGAGGAATCATTTCCCCTCCAGTCTCCCTGAATTATAGCTAAGGACTTGTGTTGTCTGCTGGCTACCATTTATTCACTGCCTGATGCACCTATATAAATATTCATGGCTTAAGACAGAAACCCAACTCTGATACAAAGAGGCAAACAATTCCAGGGGGTTTTGCAATGGACGCAGACACTGCCATGCACCTGAGAAGCAAAGAAATAGCTGCTTCAGAGGAGCAAAACACAGCAGATGCAGAAGAGAAATCCCCCACGTTCAACCTCTTCTCTGCATAAAGATACTTTCTCATTTCATACAATGGTAAGGTTGGAAGGGACCTCAAGGATCATCCAGTCCCAACCCCCTGCCATAGGCAGGGACACCTCCCACTAGCACAGGTCACTCAAGGCCTCGTCCAACCTGGCCTTGAACACCTCTATGGAGGAAGTAGCCACAACCTCCCTGGGCAACCTGTGCCAGTGTCTCACCACCCTCACTGTAAAGAACTTCTTCCTAACATCCNACTTCGAGAAAAAAAAGAAAAATCCAGCTACTGTGTTTTGTTTGCCACAGCTATTTGTATTTCTATGTGCCATGGCCAGGACCACTGAGGAGTGCAGGTGTGACCCAAAATCAGCCTTCACCTCCCTCCCAACATATTCCTTCTCAAGCGTATCAGCGTGTGCCTGCTCGGGTTTGAATTCCAACAGAACAAATCATCCCAGCAAAGTTTTCTGCATTTCTCAGTCACTTCTATTTGCAGAGCAATATTCTGAATTGCCCTTGGAAGCAACTGCCACTTACCTTTGCAGTCAAATTCATCAGAGTTGTCACCGCAGTCGTTTGCACCATCACACACTCTGCTGCTCAGAACACAGCGGCGATTGGCGCACGGCTTGAAACCCTTCCGGCAGCCTCTGTTTTCTGGGAAGTGAAGCACAGGCTCAGCCTTTCACTGGGGCACTTGATACAGAATTAAAACAACCCTACCTTAACACCAGACAAACAGCCTAGAAAAACTTTCTAAATGAAAGTGCATTTATAGCTACAGGAAAAGCTTCAGGAATTGTTTGTTTATTGTCTGGCAGAAGAATCTGGACCAATGAACAGATTAAGAATGAAAAATGAAAGCATGATGAGAAGGAACAAAAGAATGGCAGGAGAAATTAAAAGGGAAAGGGCAATTTCTAGCTTTCATTATCAGAGAATCCTAGAATGCCTTAGGTTGGAAGGGACCTCAGAGCTTATCTCCTCCAACCTCCCCACCATGCCCAGGGACACCTCTCAGCCACACTCAGCTGCTCAAGGCCTCATCCAGCCTGGCCTGCAACACCCCCAGCAAGGAGGCAGCCACAGCCTCCCTGGGCAGCCTGTGCCAGACTCTCACCACCCTCACACTCAGGAACTTCTTCCTCAGCTCTACTCTAACCTTGCTCTGCCTCAGCTCCAAACCATTCCTCCTTGGCCTGTCTCAGACCCCCTCAGCACAAGTCCCTCTGCAGCCTTCCTGCAGGATCCCTTCAGGCACTGGCAGGCAGCTCTGAGGTGCCCCTGGAGCCTTCTCTGCAGGCTGCACCCTCCCAGTTCCCTCAGCCTGTGCTCACAGCAGAGCTGCTCCAGCCCTTGCAGCATCTTTGTGGCCTCCTCTGGCCTCACTCCAGCAGCTCTGTGTCCATCTTGTGCTGGGGACAGCAGAAGTGGTCTGTCTTTACCTTCAGGAGAGCCTCAGCTGCAGCTGACCTCCTTCTCCACAACTGCCACATCGCTCACGCTGCACTTCTGATCTCCAAGCTCCCAGCACACACTCTGCTGTGCACCCCAGACACCCTGGAGTCACTCATTGCTGTTAGGTGTCAGGACACAAACCCACAGCAGTACTGCTCACGGGATTAATTAATCACTGCTAACGAGTGCAGCAGCCTGTACTTGATCAGACACAGAAGACTACATTCTGTGTGACAGCCTCAGCTCCTCCTGCCTTCCCCAGCAGATAGCAAGAGGTTCTGTGTGGTTGACTTAAATCAGGCGAAGCGTGTGGCTGCCACACGCTAGTTCACATCATAGCCTTCTTGAAACTACCTGGCAAGCCCAGGGGCAGACAAGGTGAGGGGGTCTTGGGTTCATGTTTTTGTCAGTACTGGGGAGCGCAGCAGAAAACAGTTTTAGCAGCTTGGTAAACTTTAGGCTGCTGACAGAAGAAAATGCCCTGGGATGACAAGGAAATATTTTCTGATTCTTCACCAGCTACAACTCTCTTAGACGTTCCCAGGCGAATCTCTCTGTTTCTTCACCCTGCCCTTCTGTCCTAAAGCAGCTGCATGAAACCTCAGTGTTGTTCTCATTGCCTGGGGCTGAAAGAAATGACTGCAGGTAATGGCAATCAATCCCCAGGAGCATCTCGGTGAGCAGATTTCGTGCTGCTGCTTTCTGCATGGGCTCGTGGTCAGTTACAAAGCCCTTCCTATGGTCAGTTACAAAGCCCTTTCTAGCAGTGGTGGCCTGCAGGATTGACACAATTAGCACCACTCAGTGAGGAGACCTAAGAGGGGATTCACAGACATCAGTCATTTGCTTTTCCATGCTTTACAGCAGCCACTTGTACTTCAAGGGCCTTTCCCACTAGAACCCAGCAGTGTTTTGTGTATTCCAGACCCTTATGTCCTTGTCTGCTGTGCTATCTTTTCACCATGGAAATACACCGACCGCCTTAGCCAGCACCAGCTCGATGGTCTGATGGGAGGCTGCTGTTAGTTTTACATGGCAGGATCAAAGCAGTTATCATGTAGAAGGCTGAATGCAAATGGGACAGAAATTGAGCATGAAAGAAGAAGAAAGAATGGCATAGTGTCAGTTGCTACCCTCAGATTGTCCATGCTCACTTTGGTAAGGGAAAGAAAACCATTACAGCATTACTCTGTTTCTTTTTTTGCAGCACCAGCCTTGGCTATTAAAGTTTGAGGTGAACTGCAGCAACTAAAGCAACCACTTCCATGAAACTACAGTGCTGGCAGGTACAAACATGGTGGGTGGGTTCGAGATGACATTGAACTGTTCATACAGGAAGCAGAAGAGATACTGAGGGGGTGATAGAGATGAGCAGGATGAGAGAGGGCCCAGCAGTAAGGGACACACAGCTAAGGGCTTCCCCTGCAGGGTACAGTGATTCACCAGCACTGCTTTAGACACTGCAGCTGGGCAGGAGAAACCTGCCAAGTGGTTCAGTTACAGCTTATTAGTGCAAAAATCACAGACAGGGATAGAATCCACTGGGAAAATCATGAAAGTAATGAGCAGACACCCTTGAGTCTAATTTGTTGCAAGTTGCAGATGGATTGGTGTGCAGAATAATGATGTTTTAGACTTGAGCAGGAAATTCCACAGAAAGATAACTACTGCAAGTCCTTTTTGTATTTTGTTGTACTTCTGTTTGATTTTTTTCTAGTCATAACCAGAGAAAATCTTACTAAGTACTGAAAGCTAAGTCAAGATGCTAAATTAAACCTGAAAACACTCAAGTTTTCATCTCTGAATAAGCAGCAAGATGTGTTTGCCCTTATTCCTGTTTAAGAGACAGAAAAGGAGAAGGCTTGAGAGATGCCTTCAGTAAATGTGTCAGCTAAAACATGCAATTTGAGGCAAAATATGTCCAGGTACAAGCAGCTCTGTACATATTGTGTCTAAGTGCAAGCTGCATTTGCTTCTCCTGCAGCTTTGAGTGCAGTTGGCAAAGACCAGCAGGGAAGTCACAGAGGAACCAGTATGGGCATGCAGGACCAGAACAAGGAGGTGAAGGTGAGGCCTCCTGAAATACTTACCACAGTAGAAGAGTTTCTCATCAGACTTGTCCTTACAATGAGCAATGCCATCACAGGTCAGCTGGTAATCAATGCATTCACCATTGCCACATTCAAACTCAGAGTAGATGTTGCAGGTGGAATTCTTAGCTACAAAGAGAAGACATTGACATGTAGCTTTTCATAGCTTTTACACTTAAGTGTCCACGAGAAAAATGCTTCCAGGCACGGGCCTGGAAAACCTAACAACCACCACACAGAAAACCCAACACCATGGCATCAGAGCAGTGGTGGCCTGCAGGATTGAGGACAGATACCTAAACAGCAAACAATTTCCAGCCAGTTTCTGTTGGGGTGAATTCCACAGCAAGGGAGTCAGGAAAAGAGAAACACAGAGGCAAAGATCCATGCTGCAACCTGTAGCAAAGCCACTTAAAGGCAGGGAATATGCTAAGACGATGCCTTGTAAGGACTGTGCTCAGCTGTCCTCCACCTATGCTGGCATCTCCACAGCCCCCACCTTGTGTACAGCCATTTCTTAATAGGATCACAGAATGGCTCAGAGCTCCTCTCCTCCAACCTCCCCACCATGCCCAGGGACACCTCTCAGCTGCTCACGGCCTCATCCAGCCTGGCCTGCAACACCCCCAGCAAGGAGGCAGCCACAGCCTCCCTGGGCAGCCTGTGCCAGGCTCTCACCACCCTCACACTCAGCAACTTCTTCCTCAGCTCCAGTCTCACCCTGCTCTGCCTCAGCTCCAAACCATTTGCACTTGTCCTGTCTCTAGACACCCTCAGCAGCCTTCCTGCAAGATCCCTTCAGGTTCTGGCAGGCAGCTCTGAGTCCTTGTTCTAAAAAGCCTCTTCGACATAGCACATCCAAAAGGCAGAGCTGAGCCCTGGCCAGTCCTGGCTGCTCAGCCTGTGCACAGGTACCAGCACTGATGTGCTGCAGCACCCTGAAGACACAGCCTGACAGGCAGTGATGAAAGCCTGCTCCTCTTATTTGATTAACCACAAAAAATAGCTGGCAGACATGCAATTATTTTGTGGTTTTGCTTTCTCGTAGTGGATGTTTTATCTATTAATTTAGAAGATAATAAGATGTACATTTACAATTTTTACTCCTGCTGTTTCCTGCATATGGATTTTCCATTAGTTCAGTTAGAAACTGAAAAAAAAAAGAAAAAAGACAACAAAAGATCACAAAATTGACAGAGAATCATTTGGTTTTGTCAGCACATGTATTTGCTTCATGTCTGTGGGTCTAAATAAAATATACAACTTGAGAGAAAGAAGTGCACAGCAGAGCCCCAGAGGGCCGAGTGGGAAATGAAGCCAGTTACTGGGGTTTGGTTCTTGGCTCCTGGTAATTACAGCACAAATGCAGCAACAACCAAAGACCACTTTGAAATGCTGGAGAGGAGGAGGCCCCAGGGAGACCCTAGAGCAACCTTCCAGTGCCTGAAGGGGGCTACAATAAAGCTGGAGAAAGATCTTTTACAAGGGTTTGTAGTGATAGCACAAAGGACAAGGACCTTAAGCTTGAGGAGGGCAGATTTAGACTGGAGGTAGGAAGAAGCACAGGCTGCCCAGGAAGGCTGTGGATGCCCCCCTGGACTTGTTCAAGGCCAGGCTGGATGAGGTCATGAGCAACCTGGGCTGGTGGGAGGTGTCCATGCCCATGGCAGGGGGTTGGAATTGGATGAGTTTCAAGGTCCCTTCCAACCCAAACCATTCTGTGAATCTATGAGCACATAAGTTAGGCCAATATAAATTGAAAACATCTCTTGATTTGATTAAAAAAATGTAGAAAAATATAAAAGAAGTGCTAAAAATACATAGACTCTGGACAAGGTGAGACCTGAATACAATGTACACAGCACTTTAAATTTCAATCCAGTTTATTGCAGCAATTACTTTTCTCTCTCTTCCCCTCATGCTTTAGCATTGTAAGGACTTAGATCACAGGAAAAGTCATTCTGAATTACATTTGCAGTTCATCTAATTCAGCATCTTAGTCTGCAGTCCTTACAAAAAGATGAGCTAAAAGAGCAGACCAAAAGTGTCTCTCTCTGAGATGGTGTGCCCTCAGCTGTGTCCCTGAGATGGTGTGTCACTCAGGGTGCTCCCTGGGCACCCTAGGGAGGCAGCTCCCAACCCCAGCTTACACAAATCAAGCTTCTGAATGCCTCTTGAGGCCATTGCTCTGATGAGCAGTAAGCAGCCTGGGCAGCCTCATCAGCCACACGATAATTCCAGCCCTGTGACTCTTGTGGAAGCTTTTTCTCAAGGATCTTGCTTGGCACTAAGTCACACAGTTGATGACCTTTCAGGACAGCTAATTCCTCTGCTCAGCTGGCACTGCTAACTTCCACCCCTATTGAGCATCCCCTCCAACAGCTTCTGATCATAGAATCAGCCAGGCTAGAAGAGACTTCCAAGCTCATCCAGCCCAACCTATCACCCAGCCCTAGCCAATCAACCAGACCAGACCCTAGGATGGATCCCATCTGGTCCTATGGGCTTGTGAGGATCCAAGTGGCTCAGCAGGTCCCTTGCTGTTCCTCCTGGATTACAGGGGGACTGTAGCCATCCCTGGCTCCCTCTGCCAGTTCATGAGGCCACTTGTCCTGGAGACAACCTGTCCCACTACTGAAGATTGAGGCAAAGAAGGTGTTACAGACCTCTGCCTTTTCCTCATCTTTTGTTACTATATTCCCCTCCACATCCAATAGGCAGTGGAGGTTTTCCTTGTCCCTTCTTTTGCCACTGATATATTTATAGAAGCATTTTTAAGTTTTCCTTTACAGCAGAGCCCAGGCTAAGTTCTAAATGGGCTTTTGCCTCTCTCGTTTTGTTCCTACAAGACCTAGCAACATCCTTAAACTCTTCCTGAGACATCTCCCCTTTTTCCAAGGTGATACCCCCTCTTTCTTGCCCTTAATCCCTTCAGAAGCTCCTTGCCCACCCAGCCTGGTTGTCTCCCTTGCTGGCTCATCTTCTGGCACATTGGCACAGCCTGCTCCTGCCCCTTCAGCAGCTCTTTCTTGCAGCAGGCCCAGCCTGCCTGCACCCCTTGGTTTTCAAGGGCTGTTTCCCAAGGAACTTTCCCAGTCAGTTCCTTAAATAAGCCAAAGTCTGCCCTGCAGAAGCCCAGTTTGGAGGCTTTGTTGATGCCTCTCTTCCAGCCAAGCAGAGCCTGTCTGGTTCTCACCCTTCCTGTGCTAGCCAAGCTCACTTTTTAGTATCTGAATTTTGTTTTGTTTTAACTAAGACCTCAGATGAACATTACCTGCAGACATTTTGCATCCTCATTCAGGAGATGGAATCTCCCATCCTGCTCTAGACAAAGACTTAAACACAGCTTTACCCCACAGCAGCAGTTTGGGAAATACTAATGCCATAGAATTTTACACAATGAATTACTGGGACAGTGAATTTATCTGCTGAGGAACTGATCTGCTGAACCTCTTTCATTTCTCCTGCTGATCACTGTCTTGACAAGGGGAAGAAACAAGTGAGAAAAAGTGCTTTAATTAAAGGTCAGCTTCAGTAACTCTTCCAGGACTGTCTGAGACAGGCCTGATGGATCAGGGCAGATAACCTCATTTATCTCAGCAGCAATTATGATAGATATGCAAATATCATAACTATTATTAAGGAAGCTGCAGCTTACTGCCATAATAGCAGCTGTTTTCCATCTTGGTTGGGGCTGTTTTAACCTCCTTGGGATGCCAGCAGCCATTTTCCTCTCTCACCTCCAAACAAAGCAGGACTTTTATCGAATTCATCCAATGAGTTTCAATCATCCCATGAAATAGTAACATCTGTTACATTTAATGAAACTAAAATGAGGCTCAGAGAAAGATTTGTCTCCTTACTGCTCTAGACATCAAGAATTCCAGCTCCTCTTTGCATTTTCTCTGATCCCAACTAAGCTAGGAAACAGAAATGTTTATGATATAAATATCTTAACCAAGGCTTGAAAAGCTTTAAGCCTGCTACAGTCTGACCTGATCTCCTTTGTCAGTGAGGCTTCTGCTCTGTTCTAAGTAAGTAACCCCCCCCCAAACATCAGGCTGTCTCCAGACTCAGGGAAGGGCTCAATTCCTCTACTCTGTCTCACAGGTAAAGAGATGGCAGAATGGTAGCTGAGCAAGGCCTGACCCCAGAGACCATGTGCAGAAAGGTAGGTAATGGAATTCAAGGAAATCTAGCTCAAAGACATCTCTTCAGTGACCAAAATCAATGAAATGTGACAGTGTAGGAGGGTGGAGTAAGTTGATTACACAAGCCTGGTCACAGTCCATCTACAGGAAGCAGAAACTTTGGACTGCAGTGGAAAAAAGCCTTGGAAAGTAGCAGAGTCTTAATTAATATCTTTGAACCATTAGCAACCAGATTCTATTACTGCAAATCCCCTGTAAAATTGACTGCACCTCAATTTCACAGCTAGAAAAGGTAGTTTTTGAGTAAGAGGTGTGAATAGCATACAAACTTAGCAGTACACCACTACTGCATCCTGACCCCAGGTCATCTGTGTGTGCCCTGTCATGAGAGATGTTCCACTGCCTGCAGCAGCTTTGTGCCTGTAGTGGTTTGGGTGTTAACCACTCCCGTGGCTAGGAATTCACCCAGACTAAACTCAGCCAGCTGGAAGTCAAGGGATGAAGCTGTATTTATAGCTTTGCACAATTTACAGCACAGATATACAATATATACAGATATATTTACAGCCATATACAGTAATGTGGAAGTAAGAAGTAACACAGAGACATAAACGCCCTCCCAGCAGTCAGACTGCCCAGGAGGGGCTCCCAACAACCCTTCCACCTTCTTTCATAGAAGCAGTCAGGGTTGGAAGGGACCACAAGGATCAGCCAGTCCCAACCCCCCTGCCATGCCCAGGGACACCTCACACTAGATCAGGCTGGCCACAGCCTCATCCAGCCTGGCCTTAAACGCCTCCAGGGATGAGGCTTCCACCACCTCCCTGGGCAACCCCTGCCAGGCTCTCACCATCCTCATGCTGAAGAACTTCTTCCTCACATCCAAGCTGAATCATTTCTAGCTTTGTTTCATTTCTTTCTACTCTTTCCACTCCCTCCCTCATCTCAGAATCTCCCNTGCCCAACTTGGAATGTAAGGAGAATGCTTTTTAACTCCCTGAAAGCTTTAAAGGACATAACAAAGCTCAACTGTCAGGTCAACTGGGCCCGACTGTCAGGTCCATTGCTGGAAGCAACAAGAGAAGCAACCAAACTGCTGCCTGTGGCGCGTGTGGGCGCTGCTGGAGGCAGCTGTGGGCGGCTGTGGAGCGGCCCCGTGTCCACTGCTCTTACTTACTCACACATCTGTTCTCATCTA